>RCUC01161607.1:0-57408 GCA_003697995.1 Taxidea taxus jeffersonii | reverse complement strand
GGATCATAAGAATAAACATCGTTAAAATGTCTATGTTGCCCAGAGCAACCTATACTTTCACTGCCATCTCAATCAGAATACCATTGGCATTTTTCCAAAGTGCTAGAACAATCCTAAAATTTGTATGGAACCAGAAAAGACCCCGAATAGCCAAGGAAATGTTGAAGAAGAAAAACAAATCTGGGGGCATCACATTGCCAGATTCCAAGCTTTACTACAAAGTTGTGATCACCAAGACAGCATGGTACTGGCACAATAACAGACACGTAGACCAGTGGAATAGAACAGAGAGCCCAGATATGGAATCTCAACTCTATGGTCAAATAATCAACAAAGCAGGAAAAAAGAACCAGTGGAAAAAGACAGCCTCTTCAATAAATGGTGTTGGGAAAATTGGACAGCTATATACGGAAGAATGAAACTCGGCCATTCTCTTACACCATACACAAAGATAAACTCAAAATGGATGAAAGACTTCAATGTGAGACAGGAATCCATCAAAATCCTAGAGGAGAACATAGGCAGTAACCTCTTCAACATTGGCCACAGCAAGTTCTTTCAAGATACGTCTCCAAAGGCAAAGGAAACAAAGGCGAAAATGAACTTTGGGACTCCATCAAGATAAAAGCTTCTGTACAGCAAAGGAAACAGTCAACAAACCAAAGAGGCAACCAACGGAATGGGAGAAGTTATTTGCAAATGACACTACAGACAAAGGGCTGATATCCAAGATCTATAAGAACTCCTCAAACTCAACACACACAAAACAAATAATCAAGTCCAAAAATGGGCAGAAGACATGAACAGACACTTCTACAATGAAGACATACAAATGGCTAGCAGACACATGAAAAAATGTTCATCATCATTAGCCATTAGGGAGATTCAAATCAAAACCACACTGAGATACCACCTTACACCAGTTAGAATTGCAAAGTTAACAAGGCAAGAAACAACAAATGTTGGAAAGGATGGGGAGAAAGGAGAACCCTCTTATAATGTTGGTGGGAATTCAAGTTGGTGCAGCCACTTTGGAAAACAGTGTGGATGTTCTGCAAAAGATTAAAAATAGAGCTACCCTATCACCCTGCAATTGCACTACAGGGTATTTACTCCAAAGATAAGATGTAGTGAAAAGAAGGGCCACATGCACCCCAATGTTCATAGCAGCAATGTCCACAATAGCCAAAAAGAGCTGAGATGTGGAAAGAGCTGAGATGCCCTTCAACAGATGAATGGATAAAGAAGACGTGGTCCATATATACAATGGAATACTACTTAGCCATCAGAAAGGATGAATACCCAACTTTTGCATCAACATGGATAGGATTGGAGGAGATAATGCTGAGTGGAATAAGTCAAGCAGAGAAAGTCAATTGTTTCACTTACTTGTGGAGCACAAGGAATAACATGGACATTAGGAGAAGGAAAAGAAAAGTGAATTGGGGGAAATCGGAGGGGGCTATGAAGCATGAGAGACTGTGGACTCTGAGAAACAAACTGAGGGTTTTGGAGGGGTGGGGGGTGGGGGGATGGGTGAGCCTGGTCATGGGTATTAAGGAGGGCATGTATTTTGCATGGAGCACTGGGTGTTGTACATAAACAATGAATCTTGGAACACTGCACCAAATACTAATGATGTATTTTATAGTGACTAACATAACACAATTAAAAAAAAAAAAACCCCACAAAACAAAATAAAAGGAGTCTCTTGTAGACAGCATATCAATGGGTCTTTTTTTTTTTAAATTCAATCTGATACCCTGTCTTTTGATGGAAGTATTTATCCCATTTACGTTCAGAGTAATTACTGAAAGATAGAGATTTAGTGCCATTGTATTGCTTGTAAAGTCACTGTTGCTTTCTGGTCTTTGTTACTTTGGGCTCTCTCTTCCCTTAAAGGATCCCCTTTAATATTTCTTGCAGAGCTGGTTTAGTGATCACAAATTCTCTCAGCTTCTGTTTGCCCTGGAAGCTCTTTCTCTCTCCCATTCTGAATGACAGCCTTGCTGGATAAAATATTCTTGACTGCATATTTTTCTCATTTAGCACCTTCAATATATTTCTGGTCCCTTCCAGCCTGCCAGGTCTCTGTGGATAGGTCTCCTGCCAGCCTTATATTTCTATCTTCTTGGTTAAGAACCTCTTGTCCCGGGACGCCTGGGTGACTCAGTTGGTTAAGCGGCTGCCTTCGGCTCAGGTCATGATCCCAGCGTCCTGGGATCGAGTCCTGCATCGGGCTCCTTGCTCAGCAGGGAGCCTGCTTCTTCCTCTGCCTCTGCCTACCACTCTGTCTGCCTATGCTCTCTCTCTCTCTATAACAAAAAAAAAAAAAAAAAAAATTAAAGAACCTCTTGTCCCAAGCTGCTTATAGGACTTTCTCTTTATCCCTGAAATTTGTAAGCTTCACTATTATATGTTGAGGTGTTGACCTAGCTTTATTGATTTTGAGGGGGGAGTTCTCTGTGCCTTCTGTATTTGAATGCCTGGTTCCTTTTTAAAACTAGGATGTTCTCAGCTACAATTTGTTAAAATAATCTTTTTTTGCCCCCCTCTCTTTTCTCTTCCTCTGGGATCCCAATTACTCTAATATTGTTTCATTTTATGGCATCACTGATCTGTTGACTCCTCCCCTCATGATCCAGTGATTGTTTATCTCCCTTTTTCTCAGCTTCACTATTTTCCATCATTTTGTCTTCTGGATCACTCACTCTCTTCTGTCTTGTTTATCCCAGCAGTTAGAGCCTCCATTTTTGACAGCATCTCAATTAGTCTTTTTTATTTTGACCTGAAGAGATTTTAGTTTTTATTTCTTCAGTAAGAGATTCTCTAGTGTCTTCTATACTTTTTTCAAGGCCACCTCATATCTTTATAATGATTGAATTCTAGTTTTGACATCTTACTTATAACCATATTTATTAGCTCCCTGGCTGTGAATACTGCCTCTTATTCTCTTTTTGGGGTGAGTTCTTCCATCTTGTCATTATGTCCAGAAAAGAACAGACATAAGAGAGGGAAAATACTAATAGGGCACCAATAACACCAGAAAAACATACACTATACTGATCAGAAGAGAACAGAAGCCAAAAGAAAAGAAAAAGGAAAAAAAATGAGAATAAATCAACAAGAAAAGAAACAGGACAGAACAATAAACTAGAGTCTGAGTATATTTTGTTCTGTTAGATGAAACTAGATCTCAAAATTGGCAAGAAAGAAATACAATGGAAGGAAGCAAATAATGAAAAATATACATAAACATAAGTGAAAAAATGAAAATTAAGACTTAATTGATAAGAAAATAGCTTTAAATGATAATAAAATATAAAATTGAAGGACTAAAGAATAATAATGAAACCAGAAAAATATACACTACACTAATCAGAAGAGAACAGAAACCAAACAAAAAAAGGGAAAAAAAATGGGAATAAAATCAGGCAAGAAGTTGAACAGAACAATAAACTCGATTCTGGATGTATTTTTGTCTGTTTGTTAGAGGAAACTACATCCCAACATAGGTAAGAAACAAAAGCATATATATACATATATATGTGTATATACATATATACACATATATATGTATATACATATCATATATATACATATATACATGTATATACATATATACATGTAGGCATGTATATATGTATATACATATATATGATATATACAAAGCATACACACACACAAAATGAAGCTGAAGAGATGAAAAGGAAATAAAAAATGAAAAAATATATAAACTGTAAGTGAAAAAATGAAAATTTAAAAAGACTTAAAAATTGATATAGTAAGAAAATAGCTGAAAAGGATAATAGAATATAAAACTGAAGGACTAAAGAATTAGAAAAAAACCACAAGTGCTACATACTTCTTTCCCCAAGAGCGGGAGGTTTATATTTCTGTGTGACCGGTAACCTTGGTATTAGCTGGAAGGTCCTGCGGCTCATCTTGGGGAGGGGCCTGTGGCCCTGACTCTCAGATGTTTGTTCCTTGTGGAATTGCAACATCCTTGCCAGGGGGCCAGGCTCCGTGTGACTGTCTCAGGAGCAACTGGGGGATGAAAATGGCAGTGCCCAGCTCTCTAGCCTGGAAACTGAAATTTTGCCCCCCCCCCCCCAAGAGAGTCCTCAGGGAAAAGCAGTCCCTCAGCACTCTTGTCTCTCTGGTCTCCACCGGCTCTCTGCGCTCACCCAGCCTGTGACCAAGCCTTTTTTTTTTTTTTTTTTTTTTAATCTCACACATACAACCCAGTTTTGAGTTTCCAAACTATATAGACTCCTGTGGCACATACCTTGCAGGAGGGAGGGCAGTCTCGTCCTGGTTCTGCCTCTTGCTGGGCCCCTGCTCAGACAGTGGTCTCCGGGTTGTGCTGAGGTTCAGGGTTTCTGAAGTCCCTAGCCAAAAGCTGGTGCCTGGTCTCCCTCTTCGCAGCTGGCTTCCCCACTTCAGTACCTGGGAGCTCTGGGGCACTCCGGCCCCCTGTTCTTTCAGTGACCCTGGGGATCCTGAGACCTCGCTGTCCCACCTGGGATTCCACCCCTCTTTGCCTCCCGAGTGCTTTTCAGGCAGAAATGTCCCACACCGAAGCAGACTTCCAGAAGTTCTGATTTTGGGCTCCACTGCTCTATCCTTTCCCCCGACCAGCTAGTAGAGACTCCCTCCTCCACCCCGCAGTTTGTCTTCCCATTTATCCCCTCAGATTCACATCTCCCCACCTCCTACCTTGCAGAAAGTGGTCACTTTTCTATTTGTAGAACGGCAGCAATTCTTTTCTTAGATCTCTGGTTGATTTTGCAGGTGTTCAGAATGATTTGGTAACTATCTAGCTGATTTCCACGGACCAGAAGAAACTAGGATTCCCTACTCTTCCACCACCTAACCTCCACTCAGAACTGTTTTTTTTTAAATAATGCTATTGTTACAACATTTAGAGTGTATAAAATACACATATATTTTAAGGCAATGGAGGCTGACCCAAAGCAGGTAGAAACTGAAGGGGCATCTAACTTTGAAAGCAGGTAGGATATCTCTCGAGATTTATGAATTTGCAGCTCTGTGAGGGGAGTCTAATCTGCAAACAACTTAAGGCGGCAGAGAGCTAAAGCCTTATTGGCTTCAGGGGCTGGAAGAACATCCTGGAAGCAAAAGGGGGCATTCTGGGAGGGAGGGAGCCACGGAAAGAACGAACTTTCTTGTCTGTGTATAAAAACCACCCACATTATTGACCTGCCGACCATCACCTGTGCACGCACGCGGGCCTGGCAAAGCGGCGGCAGCTGCGAAAACTCAACAGGCATTTCAGCTGCTGATCAGGAGATAGGGGGTTTACACAGAGGTCCTTTATAATACTCTGCTTACTTTATGCATGTTAGACATTTTCCTTAGTAAAAAAATTTAAACAAAATAAACCAACAAAACCCCACCACAGAACCCCAAACTATTCTTGGTTTCCACATTCCTTGCCAATACTGTTCCTTCTCTCTCCTCCCTTCCACAGCCAAACTTCTTAACAGTGCTGTCTACACTAGCTGCCTCCAGGTCTCGACTCCCACTGCAGGTCGTCTTCTCTCACAGCCATGTGGCCGAAGTCATGCTTGTGAAGGCTACCAATGGCTGCCCTGTCCCAAATATGACTGAAATTTTGTCTTCATTGCCTCTGGCTTGTCAGTAGCATCTGACACTTTTCCCTCCTCTCCTCGCCAACCTTTGGCCTCTGTGACTCTGCTCTGAGTTTTCCTCTTCCCTTTGGCAGTTTGAAGTTCTTAGTCTTTCATACAGGGTCATCCAGCTATCAGGTGTTATAGTTCTTCAAAAACTTATACTTGTCCATTTTCCTTCTTACTCTTATTCTTTCTCTCTGTGATCTCATCACTGGGCCAGGCTTTGGGCCAGTAACTCGAAGATCTGAAGACCAGAGTTTCTCACCTTGACATCGGGGTTGGGTAATTTTTGCTATGAGAAGTCAAGTCCCGTGCATTGTAGGGAGTTTGGCAGTACTGGTGGTCTCTATCTACCATGCCAATAACACTTCATCTTTGTGACAACCCAAAATATCTCCTGATGGTTGCTAAATGTCTCCTGGGAAGCAACACCTCCCCTGGTTTTAGAGCCATTGTTCTTGACCTCCCCGACATCTCCCTCTGCCTGTCTCAAAGGCATGTTAAACACAACGGGTTCCAAAACCAAGTCTATGATCCTAATCTTCCACCACTATGAATCAAAGACAAGGCAAAACAAAGACTCAAGACAAACTTGATTTTCTTCCCTTCCTCTTTTCCTCACTGAACGTTACCCCCACTCTGTACTAGGACATCTAGGACTAGATGTATATCTAGTTTAGCAATCCCAAAGCTCTGGAATCAGATTTATTTATTTATTTGACAGAGAGAGAGAGATCGCAAGTAGGCAGAGAGGCAGGCAGAGAGAGAGGGGGAAGCAGGCTCCCTGCTGAGCAGAGAGCCCAGTGAGGGACTTGGTCCCAAGACCCTGATCTCAGGGCTGAAGGCTGAAGACCTGGGCTGAAGGCAGAGTAGCTTAACCCACTGAGCCACCCAGGCGCCCTTACCTTCTTCTTCTTCTTTTTAAAATATTATATGTATTTGTTTGACAGAAAGAGAGCATAAGCAGGGGGAGCTGCAGAGGGAGAGGAGAAATAGGCTCCCCACTGAGCAGAGAGCTCAATGTGAGGATCCATACCAGGACCCTGGGATCATGACCTGAGCCAAAGGCAAATGTTTAACCAACTGAGCCACCACAATTCATGTGCTCAACACCCACTTTCTGAATAAGTGTGGAAGTGAGCACATGAACTTGATGATGGCTGAAGACTGAGGGATAAGCATGGAAAGTGTTGAGTAAAGTTTGAGTGAGGGAAACTGTCCTGTGTGCAATGTTATAAATGCTCAAGGGATCATCTAGGCTGGGTGGGGCTGGGCTGGGTTAGGCTGGGCCCTGTGGCTTAGCCAGGGAAATGCATGTACGAAGGTAGGTGGATAGGCCAGGGAAGAAGAAATCTCCAGAGCCTAAGACTTGCAGGGCTTTTTCCACCACACTAATGGAGGGCAATGTGGGTGTTTGAATTAACTTATTCATAAGGCTTGAAAGCAAGTTCCAGGCATTTACTGTGCCATTTTGAAACAATCAGGGTGCTCAGTTGTATTGATCAAGATGAAAACAAAGCACTGGGTTGGTTTCTTGGAACTTGTTTCTAAGAATCATCTCTAGGAAATTTGGAAGATCCTACTATGTTGGTAATAATGAACTTCAAGAACTGTCCTAATGAGAAAAGCAGCCTCATATGGCTTTCTGAAGTTTAAACAGGGGAACTTGCCTTGGTGGCAACAGAAGGGTGAATGGGTCAAGGGGAGCGTAGGAGCCTGGAACTTCTAAAGAACCACCTCTCCACCTCTCAAACCAGCCATTGCTCTGAGGCCTGGCCTGCGAAGGTCTCGTTAGGGGTGTATTTCTACTAGTTTTTGCTTTCCCACAGCTGCGCTTCTAATATCCATAAGTGATTTCCCCCTGATGTTGTCCAGAGCTAGTTGCATGGAACAATAACGCCAACAGGATGCCAGTTCTTCCGAGCTGGAGAAACGGAGTCTCAGCCCCAGGCTCACTGATGACTCACCAAGTGACCTTGGGGAAGTCATTTACCCCAGTGACGCATTAATTAATCAATCCCAGTGACGCATTCCTTGGCCTCTTAAAGCTTTTAACGTGCCCTTGTTCTGGAAATGTCCCTCATCCAAACAACTCTGGTTCTCAACATTCCCCTAAGTAGTGATACTTAACAAAAAGCTCATATCCTAAGGGATACGATCCCTATTCTAGATCCTAGCAAAGCTCTTATGTGATTAATTCTAAATACAGGAAAAGTATGATCACAGAAATTCTTTGATACATTAAAACAGTCCCTCTTCGTTGAAGATAAGGACAGGGAGGTAGGACACTTAAAATGAAGGTTTTTACACTTAAATTTGAGCTACTAAATTTCAACAGATCCTCTTACTCTCGTTTTTGGCATATATAGTTTAATGCCTGGCAGAGATCATGTTGTAAAAATAACACCTTTTGAAATGTATTAAGAGCCTTTAATCATTTCTCAAAGTGCTTTTCCATCTATTATCATAATTGTAGTTACAGATTATCCCATTGATGATTGACTGGATGGGGATTTTGAAATATCTAGTCCAAAGACCTCATTTTATAAAAGAGGACCTTGATACCCAGAAAAGTAAAGTGACTTGTTCAAGGTCACACAGCTCAGAAGCATCAGAACCTGGTGGAACCTGGGTCCAGAGTCCATGGTCTTTCCATCGACTCAGACTTCTTGTTCCCACAGCTAGAGGTTTAGAATGAAATGTATCAGAGATGCTCTTTGGGGCCACTAACGGAAACTTTTTCTCAGATGCATGTGAGGAAGTAAAATCCCCCAGCAGAGTGAGGGAGTCTGATGGTAAACAAATGGATTGCAGGTTCCAGCAGGACCCTATGGGGGTCTCCTGCCTATCCATCCATTTCCAGACAGAACTGCCTCTAGACCAGCTCAGAAAGAAGAAATTGCCAGGGAAGAAAACCTTTCAATGCCCTCAGCAACCTGTTTGCAGCTTCAGCCACTTTCCACTTGGGGGAAACTATCTTGCCCAGCGGTACTTGGTGATGGGGTTTACTGTTTCCATGAGGTACTGGGCAAGTGAGAAATGCAGACAATCACTCCCCTGCATTCCTCCTTAGCGACTTCTGGAAGAATACATAAGTGCCATGGGAGGTGCGCCTATCTACACAGGCTTAGTCTCTCCTGAGACCTCAGACCCTCCGGAGTTCCTGAGGCTGCGATGGGGATTTTCACCTAATTTCTAATAATACAAAGCACTGAAAATGATGGGTCTACAAGTGAGTCGGTGAGGTTTTGGCAAAATGGCAGATGGAAGGAACACAGCCTAGGGGTTAAATATAATAATAAAGCTTTACAACTATAGCACCTGGGTCAAAGCCTGCCCCTGTTACCCACCAGCTATGTGGCTTAAGGACAAGTTACTTCCTTTCCTCAAGTTCAGTTCCTCATTTGTAACATGAGACCATGACACCAGCTGCTTCATACCTTTGCTATAAGGACTAATGAAGACAATGTGGATTTAAAAGAGTTTATTATAGTATCTGTTGGCATATAGTAAGCCCTGAATAAGGGACAGCTCTTAATGTTGCTTGGCTAGTGCAGTGGTTGAATCCAGACTCAGGAGTCAGACTGCTTGGGTTCAAATGCTGGCAAAATGCCAGTGAAGCACCTGGCTCATAGTAAAGTGGATGTTAGTAGCTAATTATGAATTTGCATTTTAGCTAGAATGATTTCCAAGTCAGTGTGCATGTTGGTGAGGAGCCATGATTGGCAGTTATATGTGCCTTTGGCGAAACAGGAAGACAGTCATAAAGTTTGGTGGAAAATCTTCCATTATGTGGGTCACTGAGTGGGGGCCAAACACTGTAGCAATACACAGTTAGGGGGCTAAAAGTTTTCCATGTTCCCTGCAAAAGCTAGTATTCAGTGAGATTGGTATCAAGGGCAAACTGAAAGGAAAACCAAGGCACAAATGGGCAATATTCATTTATTCACTCACTCATTCACCATTCGTTCACTCATTCACTTGTCTGTCCGTCCATCCATCCATCCATCCATCCATCCATCCACCCACCCACCCATCCATCCATCCATCCATCCAATAGGCATTTGGAGCATCTCTGTTCCAGGAACCCCAGTAGGCCCTTTATGTACATATCTTAATTCTCACACAAGACTACCAGATGGGCATCACCACCATTCCACAGAGGAGATTAAGAACTACAGATGTGAAAGCAGAGATGAGATCAAAGCCCAGGTCTTTTAGATCCCAGAACCATGGCTCCTTTAGTGTCTGATCTGGGCAAGTCACTTCAACTCTCTGTGCCTCTGTTTCCTCTTCACTGAAATGGGAGCAATGGCTTCTCCATGACAGAGTGACTGAGGATGAAACAAGGCAAGTGCACAAAAACTCTGCACACCGGAAAGCCCTACAGACATGTGAACCTTGGTGCTCGTCTGACCTTGTCCAACAGGGTGAGTCTGAGGCGGGGCTAATGTGAAGCCCTCCAAAAGCAGGCCAGTCTCTCTGGTTTCCTGATGGCCCATGATGGATGGATGGGGCTGTCAATTAATGTGTCGAGGAGCTGTCTAAGTCCACAGCTGGGCCTGCTTCAATCTTCTTTCCATGAGAAGGAGCTGGAACCCCCTGAAATAAGCAATGACCTGTGAAGCACTGCCTTTGACAGCTGGTGAGATGTTCTCATCCTGCCCTGAGGTAAGAAAAGAGACAGGAAATTGGGAAGCCCCAGGAAGCCCTGGGCCGAGGCACAGAGGCATTTCCAGCTTTTGAGTGAGTTACAGGCTCCCCTGGGGAGTCCTGAGGCGCTGAACATCCTGCGGTGAGCTAACCTGAACATTTATCAAGGCTAATGACTCTTCTGAGTAATTGGAATGGAGTGTCCTTCACAGCTCCTGGGGCTGCGAAGATGGCCACCTAGGACAGTGGCCCTCCTGGGACTCTCTCGCCATTAACAGTCATTCCGTGGAACAGGAAAAAAACAAAAATAACTTTGGCTATTGATGATTTCCCCAAGATTTTCCTGTTTACTTCAAGGAAACAATTTTGGAACTTGAGGCAAGAAAAAAATACCTATAGTGAATATGGCCAACCGCCAACCTCTGGAATTCAGGGCTTATCTGAACACATGCCCTGCTTTACGTAACATACAGCTTATTCTGGAAAAGTTGTGAGTCAATAAAACAACTATACTTAAAATTGTGTTGTATATGGACTTGTGAGGTTGCTGTCTAAGGGAACCCCTGCTGAGAACTGTTGGTGAACACAGACCGCTGTTCCCCTGATTTATGGCTTTTGCCAATTTGGACTTTGCGACTTCAGTTTCTAGAAACAGAACCCAGATTCTCCCTTAGCTGATGCTGGGACAGCAGGACCTGCTGGACCAAGCTGAGAAAGAGGGGCCAGAGAAGCGGGGCGACCGACCACCTCCTGCATGGAGCTTTGGGATACATGTGTAGATGGGGAAGGGACTGGATGGATGCGTAAGCGAAACTGCACTGAACACCGGCTCCCTTCTTTCCCGTGCTCATGCCACGTGGCCTGACAGGCGTATTTGTGACAGGCTGTTCACCCTGCAACAGAGTCTACGTGACACCTTGGGGTGCAAATGTTTCAGGGCCGAGGTGTGATTCACCATCTTTTCTTTCCCCTCCTACAGCAGCCTGTATGATTTCAGATGGGGCCACTTCAGGAGCCCAGTCCCAGAGGGAGGAAGGCCCAAGCATGAGGCCCAGCTGACCCACAAGGGACATGCAGCAACACAGAACATGTTTTGCTTTAAGAGTGGACAATTTTAGGGCCGTTTTGTTCCACCGTGTAACTTAGTCATGGTGCACTCCATTCAACAAAATCTCTCCTCGATGCCCACTAGGTAAGACAAGATGTCAGAACTCTGGCGGAGCCGAGGTGAGGCCCCCCTCTGCTCTGCAGAATGTCTCACTGCTTTTTGTGTCAGCAGTCCCGTTCCTATAGTGGATCTCAGACAATGACATCAGAGAGAAAGAATTCCTGCCTGGAAAGGGCACTATGGCAGTGCGAGTTAGGATCTGTCATTTAGGAAATCGTGTCTTTCATGTGCACCTTCTCCTACTAGACTGAATGTTCTCTGTGGACTGGACAACACCCGTCTCACTCACTGCTGTCCCCCTGCCCCACACCGGGCCTAGCACAGCACCAAGCACCCATAAGTACCCCAAAAGCAAGATGTGTCTTGGGTATGCTGAGTGGCTCAGAATGTGGATGCCAAAATGAGACAGCTCTGGGCCTTTATTTTCGCATTTATAAACGGGGCATATAGTAATACTGGCCTCAAAGTCCTTGTGTGAGGATCAAGTGAAATTACCTGTAACAGGTGCATTGCGGAGCACTCGGCCTGTGAGAAGGGCTCTGTCAGTGGCAGCGGATACTGATGACTTGGGCTAAAAGCTGAGAACATAGCCAAGTATTCTCCAGGTGAGAAAAACTCCAAGCCAACTGTTACAGGTTAACTTGTGTTTCCCCCAAAAGATATATAATATGGAACTCCTAAGCCACGGTACTTGTGACATTATTTGGAAATAGGGTATTAGCAGACATTGTTAAATTGAGGTCAGAGGGGGACCCTGATCCATTGTGACTGGTGTCCTCATAGCAAGAGGTAGGGACACCCAGGAAGAAAACAACCACGTGGTGACCAAGGGGAGAATGCACTGATACGTCTGTAAGGCGAGGGACCCCCAAGGACCACTGGCACACAAGGAGAGGTGGGAGAGGCAAGGAAGGATCCTCCCCTACTGATTTCAGAGCGAGCACAACTCTGTCGACACCTTGATTTCATACTTCTGGCCTCCAGAACTGTGAGACAAGGAGTTCCTGTGGTTTTAAGGCCCCAGCTGGTGCTATTTGGCTACAGCAGCTTTAGGAAGCAAATGCATCAATACACTGCCTTCTGCGCGGTGGCGCTGCGATCATGATTGCTTCCCCGTGCAGCCCCGAAAACCCCAGTTTGCGGGAATGCTCCAAGGGCTAGATAGCTTGCATGAGGTTTCCTCCATCCAACAAAGCCTGTCAATTACATCGTTATCTCCAGTTTCCATCAAGAGCCAGAAAAATCCTCTGGAATGTTAGAATTCAGTGACACCAAAGAGAAAGAAAAGCCAAGATAACGTTCACTTAGGAGAATGTTTTTTCTTGAGAAAAAGACTCTTAACCCTTATCTCTGCCTGCAGCCGAGTGACCCTCAGAAGTTTCCTAAAATAGAACTGGGGGAGGGGGGAGACTAGCAAAATCCACTCCAATAGACAACATTCATTTAGGCTTCTTGGCAGCGAGTCCAACACAAAAGGAGGACTTAATTAAAAAGGGCCTGTGATGTTAGGCAAACCATTGAGACCGGGCTCTGGGCGGGGCGGGGGAGGGGCACCTTCAACTCGGGAACAAAGGCTCCCTGTTGCCACGACACCATCATCGCACCTGTTTTTTGCCAGGACAGACACGTTTTGGGTAGGAAGGGAAGCTATCCTCTCAAATACAGCAAGAGGCTATGGGTAGGTCCAGCAGCACAGCAGGAGAGCTAGGTCTGAGAAGTCCCAAGGGCCTCTGCCGCCCAGCAGCTGGTGAGGCCCAGCCCAAGGTCAAGGTGAGGAAGCTGGCCCTGCCTTGGAGGAACTTACAAATCATATTAATCATATTCTTCCCTGCTTCGCTCAAGTGTCTGCAGGGAGTGTGACTGAAGTAAAGCATGGGTCCGTGGTAGGCCACTCAAGCTCCGTCTTTGGTTTTATTTTCTATCATGAGGAACATTTTGATTATTTTTAACCCACTGACCAACCCTAGCTAATTTCCTGTACCTTGAACGGCCCATCCTGTTTGCAGTCCGTCTCCCTCTAGGTGGCATGTTACAAAGCCCCGGTGGAGGCCCCTTTTCCTCCTCCTGATCCTCCTAGATAACAAGTGATGTGGAGTATTCCTGTCCTTGGAGTGAGGCCTAAAGGTGAGGAGTGAGACATCTGTCCACGGGACTCCTTCAGGGGGACCTCGGAGTGGGCCGGGCTTCCTGGCTCTCTTGTGCTCAAAGTTAATTAGTGCCTTGCCCCCTGCATGGGCTCCATTCTGCTTTGCACCATGCATTTTGCTGGGCACATGGGAAACAAGGATGGATGAAACTTTACCTCTGATTTAGTCAGGTTTTCTGATGGAGGCAGACCAAAAAAAAAAAAAAAAGAAGCAGCACACTGGGGTATGACAGAGACATTGCTGGAAGATGGGAAGGACCACAGAACAAGAAGGCCCAGGAGGGCTGAGAGAGAGAGCTGACGTCTAAGGCCCTTTGGCTCCACTGCCCCATTTCCCTTCCTCTTGCTCCTGTGGGATAATTTTCCCAAGCAGACTCGAAGCCTCAGAAAGGCAGGCACCAAATCCACCATTTCCACTGATTTCCATGGATTCCCTATCCAGCTCTATGGACACTGTATCCCCTTCAGAAAGGGATTTCCAGAAAGATGATCTAATCCTTTCTCTCCTTCCCTGAATGTGAGAATGGAGCGGTCAGGACAAGGGTGCTAGGGTTTCCACCACTATGTCTAGCTTTGTGAATTTGAGGAAGTTTGAGGTCTGTTGGAGTCTGCTTTCCCCCTCTGAAAAATGTAAAGTAGATGAGATAACCTCTAAAAATCTAGGATTCGGGGCACCTGGCTGGCTCAGTGGGTTAAAGCCCCTGCCTTCAGCTCAGGTCATGATCCCAGGGTCCTGGGATTGAGCCCAGGCTCAATCGGGCTCTCTGCTCAGCAGGGAGCCTGCCTGTGATCTCTGCCTACTTGTGATCTCTATCTGTCAAATAAATAAATAAAATTTAAAAAAAAAATCTAGGATTCTACAACGTACTCTAGCAAGATCTTCACTTTCTAGGTTGTTCTCTGCAAGGGCACAAGGACAAGAGGAAAGACCATGAATTGGTCAGGCCAATTCTGTAGTTCATAACAAGTAGGTACAAAAGGAGAAACTGAGTAATAAAAGCACGTGATAAAACCAAGATGGAGCTTTCATAATTTTTTTGTAGCAAAGAAGAAGAAGGAGGAGAAGGAGGAGGAGGAGAAAGAAATCCATGGAATAGTAGCAAGAGCACAGATCTGGAGCGAGACACACCCCAGTCCAGATCCCAGCTGGGCAACGTTGGCAAATTACTTAACCTCAATATTAGTTACTTATTATTTAAACAGAACTCTAATTAACCACTAATTTATTAAATCATCTCACTGAGTTTGTGAGCGCACTAAATAAAATAATACAATGTTACTCACAGTCTCTTAATTAATTCTTAAGTTGGAACCCAATAAATGTTTTCCAAAGGAATGAATATCAGTTTCCTTCCAAGAGATGCTTAATCTTGTACCCTGGTTCACAGACAGGGTGACTACATATTCTGGTTTGCCTGTGTCTTGGCACAATTATTGTTTGTTTTCCTTTTCACTTTCAGAAAACATACTGATCTGCCAGTCACGTCCATTAAATTCAATACTGAAGACATTTATGGGGTGTCTACTATGCAAAGTCAAGCTTATCTTTCTGGTGCCTTCATTTGGAATCCTTTCTCTGTGTTGTCATTAATTTGAACGTGGCGAAGGACACAGAGCACATGTGAAGTGGCTGCGATCATCCACAGTCTTTTGCTCTCTCAACTTTCAGGAAGGGTGGACAGCACACTCTGTACCACACTGCAGAGGTGGGGCTGAACCTAAAGGATGAAGCCTTAATAGCGGTAGACCCACCATCCTCAGGCTGGTCTTGCCTCCTGGCCTTGGGTAACTCATCATTTCTACTTCCGGTGTGTAGAAAGTAGGAAATTAAAAGAGAGGCCATGATTTGTTGAGCTCCTGCTACGTTCTGAATGTGTCCCCCTCCTCCCTATTCCCATGTTGAAATCCTAGGGCCCATTGTGATGGCATTAGGAGGTGGGGCCTCTGGCAGGTGATGAAGTCATGAGGATGGAGTCCTCAGGAAAGGGATTAGCGTCTTACAAAAGGCCCTGGAGAAGCCTCCTGAGCCTTCTGCCATGTGAGGATAAGGAGAAACCTGCCACCCGGGAGAGCCCTTACCCAACTAGGCCAGTGCTCTCATCTCAGGCTTCCAGACTCCAGCTCCATGAGAAAGAAGTTTCTGTGGTTTACAGCCACCCGGTCTGTGGTATATTGTGACAGCAGACTGAACAGACTCAGACACTCCCACTGGGCACATTTTACAGTTGCTACAGCATTGACTCATCGCTGCAGATCTGGGAGGCAGGTGTGGTTCCCATGCACACCTGAAAATACTGAGGCTGGACCAGAAGAGGTAGGATCCTGGAGCCGAGTAGTCTAAGTAGCACAGGCGAGCAGGTAAGAAGGCAAGAAGGGACTGTGCCCTCAGGCCTCTCGTTGGATTTAGGAGATATTTATAAAACACGAAGCCCCTTAGGATGCACATTTCTATTAGCAGAAAAAAAACCAGAGTAACTTTCTCATTATTTGTCTATATTTGCTTCCTGGAATTTGCAAATCTCAGATATTTCTCTGGTATCAATGATCATGAATGCTTTTTGGCAGGAGAAAATGGTTCGAGTCGCATTCCAAGGGTTGGGAGAACTTCTGCATCTGTTCTCTTTGAATCAAAAGGATCCTGATAAGGTGTACAAATGGCTAAAGAAGAAAGTGTGGTTTTCATCCGAAAAGCATGCATATATGGAAAAGCGGATGAAGAGTGCCTTGTATCCCATCACATCACTGGCTGACTGGACAATTTATAAACAGGAGGGGAGAAAAAGGTCATAGATGGAAATTTCAGCTGAAACTGACACCCCTGTCCAAATAGCAAATCAGCGCAGAATCAAAAAATTCTAATTTTACAATTCACAGATGCTTCCAATTAGATCAGGTTAATGTGGTTTCAGCTGTTACTTGAAAATATTAAAATGTGCCAAGGAAACTCAGAGTTGGTACAAAGGAGTTTCTTTTTCTACTGAAATATTTACTCCTCCAAAAATAATAATCACGGAGGCTTCAGCCCCCTTTATCCTGAGAAGTCACACTTAACACTCTTGAGTTTCTTTTATGGTTGTGAACATGGCACAGACCCACACATGCCTCCACTTTGCAAAATAAACACACACCTTCCTGCTGTCTAGAAGAACGTTAGTTAATCTGGGTCTCTGAGCAGTAAGCGTTTTGGAACATGGCTCTGTTCTAACATGAACTTCTGATTTTTCCAAGCAAATAATCATCAAATCTGAGAGTCTGAAATTGCCATTCCTCTGACTCAGGGACCCTGCCCGTGGGCCGCTTGTTTACAGGTATGTGAAAGATAAAGAGGCAAAAAACCACCCTATGTGTTGATTTTTCCAAAGCGGATTTGAGAAGTAGTCACATAAAGTTTTTCCCACTGAGTCATACATTTCTGTGGCCTTTGAGAAACGGGCTAGGAGCTCAGAGCCCTAGCAAGACCCTTTGAAACTATACAGGCCCCTAGGCCAAGGACAAGCTGAACTTGTAAAAGCTCGCATCCATTTTATGCTAGCATTTACGAGACAATTCTAAGGGCAGACATCTGCACCCTATCTTGAAGCAATTTGTAAGCGGAAGACTCTGCCCACTTTCATTTATTATATAAACATTTCTGGAGCTATCAGCACATATTAGTTATGAAAGCTGGAATTTAGTAAAGGAGAACAGAATGCAGTTTTCAAAGAGGACAAAAGTTCACTGGGAAAACATATGTACAAACCTCAGGGACCCTGATTCCTGGAAGCACATGTAAAAGACAGTTTAAGCGCCTGGAACCAAATGTCTAAGAGGGCCACTCATTGGGAGTGATGGGGGAGGGGGGCGGGGGTACATCTGACCTGTCATTCGGACCAAGTGTAGCCTCCCAACTATAAATGTCTTTAAAGGAAGAAGTCTCAGAAAACTCAAGATCCGGAATGTTCAAGGACAAGAAAGTGTTTACTTTCAAATGGCCAGGCAAAGATGCCGGCTTCTCTGGTTAGAAGTAAGTCCCAACCAGATCCACCCAACCGGATTCACCAGTGTTACTGTGAAGCTCGAGAGCAGAGGCTCAGACGCACACAGACGCCAATCTCAAGTCTGCTGGTTCGTAGCTCGGTGACCTTGATAAATGACTACTTTTGAGCCTCAGTTTTCTCATCTGTAAAACAGGGATGAAATATTTCTAATAAAGTTGCATATGACAAAAGAAATAATATATGGAAAACAGTACAATGCCTGGCACATTTGGTCAGTGCTCAATAAAAGAAAGCTTTTATTTTCTTTTACTTTTCCTGTATTCCATGTAAGCTAGCCTAGGAAATCGTTCGCATCCCAGGCTTACTGTTAGTAGAAGAATGTAATGAGTAAGGTTATGAAAAGCTGACTTGATCTGATTTATGTACGTACGAGCTATATGCTTGCAATATTATTGCTCTCTCTCAATTAGAATACCCTGGGTCTGTATAGCCAAACCCCAAGCTATCCGATGACAGACATATCAAATGGAGATCTTATTCTGTTCAGGAGACTGATAATATTGGTGTCATTATGAATAATTTTTGCTGTTATGCTAAAAAAACATAGGTCCAGTCTTTCTTTTCTTTCCTCTCTCTCTTTTTTAAATATTTTATTTATTTGTCAGAGAGGGAGAGAAAGAAAGAGGCAGGCAGAAGAAGGAGGCTCCTGTCTGAGCAGGGAGCCCAATGAGAGACTCGATCTCAAGACTGGCCTAAGCCAGAGGCAGACACTTAACTGACTGAGCCACCCAGGTGTCCCCCAGTCTTTCTTTTCTATTGGCTTGTGTGAGGTAAAGCACTCATTCATGAACTTTTCAATAATTACTTATTAGGCCCTCCCCTATGTAACAAGCACTATTCTAGGCAATTGGGGAATTTTTTTTTTTAAAGATTTTTTTTTATTTTTTTATTTTTATTTATTTGTTAGAGAGAGAGAGAGAGTAAGCACAGGCAGACAGAGTGGCAGGCAGAGGCAGAGGCAGAGGGAGAAGCAGGCTCCCTGCTGAGCAAGGAGCCCGATGTGGGACTCGATCCCAGGACGCTGGGATCATGACCTGAGCCGAAGGCAGCTGCTTAACCAACTGAGCCACCCAGGCGTCCCGGCAATTGGGAAATTTATCTCAGTTAACAAAACAGACAAAAATTCCTGACTTTATGGGGCTCATATTCATTCTAGTACATGGGAATTGCCATGGCAGGGGTGACAGAAAGGGAAAGGACAAAGACAAAAAGATGAATAGACACAGGGTCTAATAAGCTCCCTGTCTGATAAAGCAGATCTGTAAATAACCACTGGGTAATACTGAAGTGAGTTCACTAACATTAATAGCAGAAAGCCCCTGTGCACAGATAGAGGGAGGTGCAAAATATTCTGCCATGAGGGAGGGAGGAGAGAGACCAAGGAAGTGGCAAGAGATGAAGACATGGAGGCTGGATTTTAAAGGGTAGGTGGGAGTCTGTCCTGGGGTGAGGGCATCAGGCAAAGGGAGAATTCCTGGTTTCTGTCAATTAATGAAGCATTTAGCAAAATGTAAGCTTAAAAGAAAGTGCACTGTACTAACTAAAGTAGCTTATTATTGTTTTGTTTTTAAACTAGGACTAAGTAGAAAAGGGCCTTTATTTTCCCTAAGTTTTTCCAGCAGGTGAGAGCAGCAGAATCTGCTCCGACTTGATTTCTGGTACTCTGTGTTTACCCAGAGCAGAGTTTATGAAAATAGGGTCCATGTGATGCCAGTGTAGTTCTAAAACACTTCTGGGGTTGGGGGGGTTGCCTACAATGAGCTGAGGGCAGTTTCTAAACGGAGATCCTTGTGCCCCACTCCTGACATAGTGAATCAGAACCATGGGAAAGAAAGCTGGCAGCTATAATCTGCGGTAAGTGGACTTTTACAGAAATCTAAATTCACTGGCCTCCACAAAGGTTTTACCTCCTAGTCTGATAATCAGAATAATTTAATTGCATATTTATTCTAGCTAGCACCTTGCCTAAGTGTGTTCTACTGTTACTCGAATTCAAATTTCCTGTACCATCTTCGTCTAGAAACAGAGAAGTTTCTCTGTTTCTCACCCCTGGTGACCCCCACTCCCACCCCCATTTGCTCAAAGGAGGTTCACTCTGGCTGCATCTGTTCTTCCGGTTGGTAGAAACGTTACCACGACAACCTGATGTCTACAGGAGAAGCACTGATGGGCTCCTGCAAGGTCCAGGCCACACTGGCCAACAAGTGCTACCTACTGCCTCGCTTCTGTGATGAGGACTGAGGACTGGACATGGTTATTAATCTTCTGGAACTCAAGATTCTGGAAATGCAGGTCATAATCACATTCCACTCTATTTTTTAAAAAGATTTTATTTATTTATTTGAGAGAGAGCATGCTAGGGGGCACAAGCTCGAATGGGGTGGGGGGTGGTAGGCAGAGGGAGAAGCAGGCCTCCCGCTGAGCAGTAAGCCCAATTCGGGGCTCAGTGCCAGGACCCTGGGATCATGACCTGAGCCAAAGGCAGATGCTTAACCCACTGAGCCCTCCAGGTGGCCTGTGTTCCACTCTAGCTATTGATCTTCCCAACTGATAGGTCTGGGTTTGTGGATAAAGTTATTTTGCAAAGAAGGGGATACATTTTATTCTTTAATTATCCCAGTAACATAGAAACTCTGCAATTACTTTTATCTCCCCAGCTTAGCTTTTACATTCTATTGAATTCCAGAAACACTTAGCCTGGCACTTACTGAGCGCTACTGTCTCTGGTCCTGGAAGGACCTGCTGAAGATTCTTAAAGGAATCAAATAATCTTTTAGATTAATGTTAAAAAAAATTAAACACTAAGAACTTTAAACAAAATAAAGTTAAAGATCTTTGTTTTTAATGAGTCAGTAATAGAATCTCATCTGGGACTCTTTTTCTTTTTTAAAGATTTATTTTAGGGCATAGGGGGAGGGGCAAAGGGAGATGGACAAGCAGACTCCCTGTTGAGTGGGGAAACCCACGATTTGAGGTTCGATTGCACAACCCTAAGATCATGACCTGAGCCAAAACCAAGAGTCGGATGCTTTACTGACTGAGCCACCCAGGTGCCCTTCATTTAGGTAGGAATCTATTAGAAGTCATCAGGGAAATGAGACTCCAAGTTTCTTTTATCATTGCTCCTATTCTAACTGTGGATCCTTCCATATACCTTCCTTCCATCCAACAAGGCCATATGCCAGGCTCTGTGCTGGGTGCTGGGTATCCAATGGTGAGCTAAACACACATGACTCCTGCCCATCACCAGCTTACCATCCAGCAGTGGGAAGAATCCTGGATGGCAAACAGAAAACAGTTCGGTTCTACCTCTCACTATTTGTACAACCTGGGGAAGTCAACCTTAGGAATCATCCATTTCCTCAAGTGAAAGGGGCTGCCCTGTCTGTTTCACAGAGCAGCTGGTGGGACTGTATTTGAATTCATTCTAAAACTTCAAACTACTTTATACATATAAGTCATCATTATGAATTAAGCTTGATTCAAATGATGGCGGGGGGATATCTATCTCTAGACCTGAGTTCTAGTCCTAACATTCCCACTGACTTGTACCCCTGGGCAGGCTGTCATGTCCCCTCTTGGCCTTTGTTTGAGCTGGCTGATGGACAGCTTGCAGGATGGTCTCACTGTATGCTGCCAGGGGAGGCGAACCTGCAGATGTGCAGATAGAGCCCCAGGTGTCTTCAGAGCTAATCAGTTCTACCTCCTCACAGCCAGGGCTCCACCTGAGGCTTCCAGAAGAGATGGGACTCTTTTCAAAGTCCTCGTAGGAGGCCAATGCCTCCACCTGTCTCAGAACCCAGAGTGGAGTGCTGTCTGGGGTTCCGGGGCACACTGGTAACATCTGTGTTGGCTGTGCAGGTTGCTTCTAAAATTGGGAGGCCATGTAATATCCCAATAACAACTCAAGGGGGTGTCCTGGTGGCAGGACCCTGAAGCTCTTGGTGTGTCCTTGCTACCTGCCAGAAAGTCTCTGTCTGTGCAGGTATGCAGGACCTGCCAAGGCACAAGGTCTGGCTCTCTCCCTGATGTGCTCTAACAGGGGACCCTGACACAGCATTGTCCTTCATAGCCTCACTTTACCTCGTCTTCCCTCAGGGGACTCTAACCAAGCTGATGCACATGGGGCTCCTGCAGACACCAACTGCTAATGTCATTCAGGCTAAGGAATGTGTTTGCTTTGCCCCTGTTGTTTGGGGGGGGGTGTATGAATATTTGTGGACCCGTGATTCAGAAATGCCAAGTTTCAGCAATGCAGGACTAGAGGGAGTTCCAATGAGGATGGAGGGGAAGGCATTGGAAGAGGACAGACTTGGGTTTGGACCCTGGAAGTCACTAGCCAGATGGCTTTAGGCAAGGGCCCCAGCACCTCTGAACCTCTTGTCTATGATCTGGGGACAATCATGGTTTCTGACCTCTCAGGACTATTGTAAGAGAGATAATAAAGATACCAGAATCATCACCGTACTGGACACTCAGTGAAAGACAGTGGTCATGGTGGTGTTCACCATCCAGCTCGAAGGTCCATTTCTGGAGCCCATCTCAACTTTCCATGACTGCCATTATGCCCCAGCACCTTCGGATCCGACAGTTCTCCCTTCACCACCACATCACACCAGCGTCTACGGGGTCCCGTTCCTCACTTCTATCTCCACATCTAGGACCCTCTCTGGTTCTGCGCTCCTAGTGCTTCTGTAAATAAAGCAGTGTCCTGCGGCCTCTCCTCTTGAGTCCTCAAGAATTATCCTTCTCAAAAAACACTTTTGTTACAGTTTCCCACTCAAAAGTGTACTGTGATCTCAGACTAATACAATCTCAACCTCATAACTCCGCCTTATATCAGTCCTACCTCCCCCAACCTGTCAGTGGCCTGACTCCTAAGACCCCCTGTACGGGCCGTGGGCCAGTGTGCTGATGAGTCCTCCTACCGGACATGCTCAGTCACCAGAGGGAAGAGACTCAGGAAGGTTGCTCAGGCATATGCTCTGGAGACTCGGAGGGGTGGGTGCTTCCATGTACTAGACGTGCAACCTTTTGTAGTTACTTCAGCTCACAGTGCCTCAGTTTCCCTTTTCATGAAAATGGGCCTAACAGTATCACCACAGAGAGATGCTGTGGGTTCCAAATGGGTGAAACACCTAGAAGAGTGTCTGGTGCATCAGAAGGTCTAAAAAAACTGACGTGAGCTGCTGCTATGTGACAGAGGTGACTCAGGCATCCCCTCAGGAAGGGACACTGCTTTTGGCTGCCGGCAACACAGCACTGAGTCAACTGACTGGAAAGAGGAAGTTCATTTCACATAACAAGAAGTCCAGGGGAAGGCACCTCCACGATTTGTTTATTCAGTGGCTCAACAATGTCACTAAGGACACAGGCTGCCCACATTACCATTTGGGGTATTACTGGCCTGGCCTCTGGGCTGTTTTCTTCATGACTGTAGAATGATTAACAGAATTCCACGCATCCCATGCAGACATGAAAATGTCCCAGGAAGAAGGAGCCCTCTTGGGACAAGAAACACCTTTCCAGGAGTCATCTGGCAGACGACCCTCCCCTCTCTTTGGCCAGAATTGTCACTGGCCAAAGGACTTTACCATGATTGGCTGGGATTAATTAAGGCCCACTGCTTGGTGTTGGGAAAGACCAAGACTTCTTCAAAGCACATGGCCACTGGGGGAAAGAAAGATCACTGACAAAACAAAACAAAAACACAACCAGGTTTTGTGAAGGAGGAGGAAAGGGTAACCAGCGGTGTCTTCTGCATTCCCGGTCCCGAGCGTCTGTGATTCCTGGCTTGTTCCAACCATGTGTCTTACTCAGGCAGTTTTTCCTGCTTGGAGCTCATCCACAAATCTTTGCATGCAAGGGACTGTGCTGGGTCATGTTCCCAATGGGAATCAAAATCCGTTTTTCAAGGTTGAGATCAAGAAACAACAATTCAGTGCGCAATGAATTACCTGCATACTTTCGGAGTAAACTAGACAACCCCACCACACTTTACTCAGCGGCTTACATTGCTTTAGAGATGCTCTTCTTCTCAGCTAGCCTGTGAACTCCTCAGGGTCAGTGACCTGGAATAAACTATCTTATTCTATTTGGATCTTCCCTGTACTTGACGGTGGCCAACCTTAAAGATGGTGCTTAATCAAGTCTTGCTGAATCTAATCAGAAGACAGTCTCTAAGCATTCTGTCTGGTGTGTCTGCAGGCACTATGCTCAGCACCATGGGAGACATAGAGAAGAACAAAACCTACTTCATTTCCCTCCTGAAGGCTGGGTTCCAGGAGAGGAGTTCATATGATAAGAGCTGTCAAGCTGGAGAAGTCCGTCTTCCACCACCCAGATTACCTTTTGTTCTTTCAACTTTTTCACTTGTTCCCCTCCAGTAACCTCTGGACAGTGTTGAGGCCACACTGGGGCACCCTGCCACAGCCTTGTTTCCATCTGCAGCATCCCAGACAGAATCTTCCTGATCTATTCCTTCCCATCCCTCTCCTGTTCCCACAAAAACCTATCCTTCCTAACTCCCAATCTCCGTGGGGTTTTTTTTTTTTTTTTTTTTGGTAAGATTTATTTATTTATTTGAGAGAGAAAGAGCAGGGGGATGGGCAGAGAAGGGAGAGGGAGAGAAATCTTCAAGTAGACTCCTTGCTGAGTGCAGAGCCAGACACAGGGCTTGAACCCAGGATCCTGAGATCATGACCTGAGCTGAAACCCCAAGAGTCAGATGCTTAACCCACTGAGCCACCCAGGGGCCCGAAATCTCTTTGTTTTTAGGAAATTCTGGTTCAAGATTAGTCTCTAAGAAACCAGTTCATTGATAAAGTTTTCAATGTTATCCGTCCAGGGCACATGGAAAATTTGAGGGGATTCCTGTAGGTACAATGAGCCAATCCAAGGACCTGACTATACGAGTGGATTTTAGGCATCTGCCAGCTAGGGGTGGAGTTCTTTTCTGGCAAGGCAGAAATTCACTCTTCTTCAAGAAATTCTACAACAATGATCCTTTATTCTTCGTCTAGTCCAGAGCCTTTCAAAATATTTGCATTGTTGGGGGCATCTCTCGTGAAGCCACTCCCTTTGGACTAAACTTAGTGTGAGCAAATCCAAGTTGTCATACATTTTACAGGTTAATGAGAGATCAAGGTTATTTGAGGAAAGGTCTACTCAACTCCTGCCCGTATGTACGTATTTCCTTCTCAGTAAGGAAATTCTCCCACCCCTATTCTTTTGATCACCATGGCTGGGATTGCCAGGGACAATGGAGGAAAAGGACAGAGTCCGATAATAAAGAAACAAAAATCAGTTTGTTTAAATTGCCAGGGAAATCTGCCTTTGGCTAAAGGAAGTCAAACCCAGAACATCCTGTTCTAGTTAATAAAGCTCATTTGCTCCCAGCTTGAGCAGAAAAATAGAATATCCGTGTCTGTGGGGGCGGCTCAACCTTTCCCACCTTCACTCTTAGCCCCTACACCCACACTCATGGATGGCTAAGGGGTTCCTTGGTCCTCCCCAAAAAGCAGATGCTCCTTCTGGATGCTAATGTCCCAGGCAGTTCAGTACAAAGTCACTTCTTTTGTACGTAAATCTTCAAACTTCCTCTGCAAAAGAAAAAGGCAATTCCCTGTAATTCAGACACAAGAATAAACGGTCCTTCTCTCCTCTGTTTCTCTGTTCCAGAGTGTTTCAATGACGTGGGATCCAGACACAATGTAACTTGCTTCACGTGACATTCGTGTCAGATAAAAGCTGGACCACCTCATGCTTTGGAAGGGCTCCTGGTGGCACCTCCTTAGCTCTCTTCCAGCATCAATGCCCAAGCAGGGAACAACCCAAGACAGACCCTGGATGGCCCAGCTGGTCTGCCTGGGCCTGGTCTGCCTGGGAAGGGGTCCATGTGTGCGTCAGAGCTTTTCAGCAAAATGGCACTTCCGCGGATAAGCCTGCAAGCTTTTTCTTGTCAGAAAATGGTAAGTATGTGTTTCCATCTCCTCTTACATCTTCCTCCCTTCAATGCCAGATACCTCAGAGGCAAATGGATAGCCACAGCGCTCTAGTCTGCTCAACATTTGCAGACTAGAAGGGTTGGAACTGGAAGAAGCCCCCGAGACCCCCTGAAAAAATTCTCTTGTTTTATAGATGAGCACACAGAGGCCCAGAGCCCAGGAGGGATGCAGTGACAGTCACACTGCCAAAACGATGAAACTGGCACCAAAGCCTTCGGCTCGTGACTCGCAGCTTTTTCTACGAACGCACAGCGGGGCTTGGAAGTATCTGCCCCTTCTGCTTCCTGCAGATGGTCTCCATTCAGTTTTCAGAGGGCAACTGTTCGCCAGCTTTTCATCCAGTGGCTTTCAAAGTGTGGTCCCTGCCCCAGCAGCATCCAGGTCACCTCGAATCTGCGTTTTTACCAAGACTCCGGGTGCTTCTAGTGCAAGCTGATCTGGGATGCTCTAGGGTTAACCTGTTCGCCCCACGTACCCGGTTCACCAGGGGGTCAGGACGCTAATCAGATCCACCTAATTTCACAGCCCTTTTCAGCTTATCTCTTCAAGGGACCTATAAGGTGGGTGTTCACTTAAGGTACCCCTGGGGAAAGAGTTTATGGTAAATTTGTGAATAGGAGCTGGAGTGGAAATCGAGGGACCAGCTCTCGCTCCACCTACTTCCTCCTGCCTCTCCCACCTGCGCTGCTGTCCTCTCCCCCCAGATCTGTTCATTTGCTTCCTTTCCCTCTCTTCCTTCATTGCTGGCATCTGCTTTTGGTCTACCACGACCCGACTCTAAACCACAGCACTCTTTTTGCCTAATTTCTCTTCCTAACTATAAAATTCTCCCTACATAACTTTACCCATTTTTCCATCACGTTCCTATCAAGGTCTCCAATGGGCCCAGCCCGTCTTCTGAGCCAGGCCACGCTGGTCATGTGCTCACTCCAATGCTTGGTGGTCTTTGGTCTGATGGGTTTCCTGTCTAATCAACTGCTGACATGGGAGGAGTGTGCATTTTGGGAGAGGGAGGACTTCGGTGCACTGACCGAGGCTTCAGGAGGAAATTGGGGGAGGAGAAAGGAAGCACCCAGGGTCTCCTTCCCACCCCCCACTCCACCCCCACTAATCCTGTGAATGAGACACAAGGGGACCTGGCAGCAGCTACAATAGTTAGACTTGCTGAGGGGTGAATAGGAGATGGAGGTTCTGTTCTATTATCATGACCTTAATCTTTGATACACTGCCAGGCTGGAGTGGCCTAAAAAATAGGGATGGCAGGTGATCGATGCCCTGAAAGTCACAGAAGACCAAGCTGGGAAAACTGTCGAGATCACCCAGCTCTCAGTGGTTTGTGGTGTGGGCTGCCCATAAGAATCCCTGGCAAGCTTTTGAAAAGGAAACCTGCCTGAGACCCACCTTGGGGATTCTGTCTTAAAAGCTCCCACATGCTTTTAATGCACAGCTGTCACTGAGAACTACAGCTTTAACTTAACCCTCTTTATTTTACAGATGGGGAAATAGGCTCAGCTATATAATGTGATTGGGGCTCATTCAAAGATCTCCTTCCTAACTTGGTTATAGAGTTTGGGTTATTAGATCATAAGTGGCTAGAGCTGGAAGAGATCACAGAAGCCATGCAGTCCAACCCTACACTTTGACTTGAGACTACGGAGCTCAGAGACTTGCCTACATGGTCAGCCGGGAAGCAGAGGGCGAGGGCTCCACACCACGGGTCCTGACTCCTCACCCAGTGCTCTGCGCCCAGTGCCAGGGCTGCCGGATGAGAAGCTAAGCAGGCCCAGCTACAGACTGTGTGCTTGCTGTGCTCCAGGGAGCCTTCCCAGTGGCACAGCTGCAACAGCTTGGCAGAGAAACCTGGTGTAACTGGATGGGGCACGGGCTCGGCCAAAGGAATCAGTGCTTTGGTGCCCCGAAGATGGAGAGCAGATAGCCGGTCTGAGGATGCTAATCCTTGCTTTCTGCCTGCCTTCCAATCATGCTGGGAGCGTGTGTGTCTATTCCTGACCAACTGAGAGTGGGGCTGGGGTCCACATGATGATGGGCTCAGAGGCCCTCCCTGGGTGTCAGGGGTCTTCTGTCATTTGCCGAGGTAAAGTTGTCTTTGTTTCCCAGAGTGGCTTAAAGTCAAGATGTTGGTGCCCACTGGTCCTGTGAAGGGTTAGCAATGGCTTCAGCTGGCATTTGGGATACAGAGGCATGTGGCCCAGGGCCAGGTGGTGGAAGCGGTTGAGAAGGTCGAAGATAAAGAGGTTCCCGTCAGGCTGGCTGAAAAAGGGGCCATTCAAAATGGCGGACACCCAAGATGGCCGAATCTCCCTCCAGAACTCCTACAGCAGCCACGTCAACCCCAGTAAACCGAAACTTAATGCAAGCAGGAAACCGCCGCGACCCTACCCTCCAACTGCCAAATACCGTACCAAATGTGGTTATGAGCCCCTGCCCTGCCTTGGCCCAATAAAAGCTCGCTCAACCCCTTCCCAGGCGCGACTTCCCTGACTCAGTACTCCTGAGTCGCCGAACCTCGCCCGAGGGTGCTTGCGATAAAGTTCATCCTTTGGACCACGTTTTCCTTGCAGTCTCCAATCTATTCCTGACAAGGGAAAACCTAACAGTTCCGATGTAAAAACAAAACCAGATAAAAGAGTAAATAAAAGCATGTAGGGATTCAAGCACAAAAGCAAAAACAAAATGAGGCAATGGCTGAACAGATATAGGAAGGAGGAAACAGGAAGCCCAAGGAGGTGAGTATGAGCCTTAACCACTCCCCTTCTGGCCGCTGGGGTGAAGAGGAGAAGTGATGAAAAGTCGTGTCTTTGGAAGCTTGTGAGGAACTGGACAATGGAGAAAGCGCATTCACACACATTGAGCTCCTCTGACCTTTACGTCGTGCCCACGAGGTGGACAGACCCTGTGATCTGGGCTTAGGGAGGGCAAGTAGCTGAGCTCTAAGTCCATGTGATTAATGGGGGAGCTGAGCTATTTCCCCTGGGCCCCAGTCCCAGTGCTCTGTCCACCATGGGATTGTGTGTGTGTGTGTGTGTGTGTGTGTGTGTCTGACCATCATGTGTGCAAGCCAGTCATGCAAGGGAACTTACATCAAGGCAAGCATGCACATGTTAATTCCTCAGCTGTCCCACTGACCAGAGACATGGGAAACTGGCACTGGGTCAGCAGGGACATCTTAGACATGTCAGCCTTAGTTTTGATCTGGGTAAAGTAAGAAGCCCCTTTTGGGGTCCTGTAGGGCTCAGGGATAAAGGACCCGAAGTACCTAGCCGAGGGCCTGCCATGGGTGTCGTCAGCATTCCATAAATGGTAGCCATTACTGTCCTGTAAACATGTCACTGGATTTGCAGAGAAGGAAGACAATAGCCTGGCCTGGGGCCCAGGGAGGCTGGCTTTGTCTAGATCCAAACCCAACTTCAGGTGTGTTCCACAGAGCCTTGGCCCTGTGATGCCAAGGCCCACTTCCTCCCCTCGCCTCTCCCACTCATCATAGCCTCTAGGTCTGCACCTGTCCCTGCCAACAGGGACACAAGTCCCTGGGGGCACAATTACAGATCATTTCAGGTCCCCATCCAATGAGAGAGCGTGGTGGCACTTCAGAGGACCGAACTGCCTCAGCCGGGGAGGGTGACTCAGAGTCAGATGACAGAGCCCGGGGGAACAGTTGCTGAGCACCTAGGAGGGCAGGCCCTTGACACACGGAATCTCAGGGACTCCTCACAAGCAGCCACACGAATGGGCATCACTCCCATTTCCCACAAGAGGAGACCGAGGGGCTGCTAAACCATTAACAGTCATCTGAAACGGGGATTCAAGGCCAAGTCTGCCTGGCTTCAAGGTTAGTGCTCCTTCCACTACCTACGACGTAGCCCTCATACCCATCCAGGTGGGACCACACACAGAAGTTGGGTGATGTTAGGGTTCCAGGGATGTGCACATCTCTCAGAGCCCAAGAGGAGGGCAGTGAAGACAAGGTTTAAGCTTGTGAGGAACTGGACAATGAAGAAAGCACATTCACACACGCTGAGCTCCTCTGACCTTTACAATGTCCCCACGAGGTGGATAGTCCCTGTGATCCAGAGTTGACCAGTTTGGTCAAGATGGAGGTGCCTAGGGGAGGGTGGGGATTCCCTCTCACTGGACAGCGGTCTTACACCCATACTGGCTTCCCCACAGCCCCCTCCTTAGCTGAGTTGCAGTTTGGACTCCTGCCTGGTCTCCCCCAGGCATTGCTCCTCTTCTGAGTCACATGTTAATGACACTCAAAGGCCTTGCTTCAAGTCAGGCTCTGCAGGATCTATGGCCCACGGAGGCACATGCAGAGGGTGTGCCAAAGAAGAGGAAGGAAGGGGCAGAGGAGGCTCCACAAAGCCCAGAACCTTCTGCTGTGTTTATCTGTCCAGGGATATTCAGGTGCCCCTGAGATAGCCCAGCATCTCCCTCAAGGTGGTGAGGCGATACAGAGGCACCTTGGAAGTTCAATTTTAGCATCGGCTGGACCTTAGTTAGTCTGGAGTGGGGCAGGCCCTTTCACAGAGGACTCCATTGTTCCTGGGAACCTGGCAGGAATGTTTATCATTTCAGAAACGGAGAAGGAGCTGGCTCTCTCCCTCTTGGCCTTGGGGCTGTCCTCCTTTCAGATGCTAATCCGTAAAGCCATTCCAAGCCTGGCCTCAGAGGCAGCTCAGTGCTGAGGTGGAGCCCGAATTCTCAATTCCTTCAAGAGCGAGGCAGGTGTGGAATCAACACCTGGAAAGCCGCCAGATGGAAACCTGGAGCAACAGCTCAGATGTCACATGTCAAATAGTTTAGTTGGGCAATCATCTGAAGGAGGGTTTGTGCAAAAAACATGCGGGAAGTCTGTACCAGGAGTGTGAGGGAAGAATCCAAGAACACAGTTCAGTCTGCCCACGCATGCCTCAGCCCCGAACAGCCTTGGCCCCATTCTCTCCCAAGAGAGGCTTAGCAAACAGGATCTAGCGATCAAATATTCCTGGAGCCCCAAAAGCCCACCAAATGGGACCAGTCCCAGACCGCAGCAGGCAGTGGAGCGCAGTGGTACCTATCCACATTCTGGTTCACACTGCATGGGTTTGTGTGCAGGCCTTGCTGGATATGAGCTGTGTGACTTTGGGCAAGTCATTTCTCTGTGCCTCAGTTTCTCCACCTACAAGTGGGATGGTAGTCATACCCACCTCTTAGGGGATTGTGCTGATTAAATGAGCTCATATATATAAAGACATTAGGATAGTTAGTACCTGGCCTTCAGCAGACATGCATTGTGATTATCACCCTCTTCTGCTCTGGGCAACTGCAGGTCTGCGGGGATGACAACATGCTTTGTTTTCCAGCTTCTGTACTACGTTGAAGTGCTCCCACTTCTGTACAGAAGTGTACAGCTTCTGTAGTACATTGACTGCACCCACTCAGGGCTGACCTAGTTCTCTAGGCTGGAGTTGATGGCAGGGTCCTGTTTCCACCCATATGAACTCCCTACTCGGCTGCCACGTCCCTCTCATTGCTGACCCATCGGAAAATTGCCAATGGGGCCTGAACTCAAGTGACATGGCTCCCCGTGACTCCAGCCCCTTGGGCTTGGGTGGGAAGGTAACCAAGCACTTTCTTCTTTTTGGGCAGAGACACTGGCTAATTCTCCTATCTCTCTATTCTCCCGTTTCATCCACCACAAGGTCCCAGAGGCCTTACATTCTAGCAAGTGGAAAGGTGGGTGTGCCTGGGTCAACAAATAATTTTGCCTCCATTCTTTGCTTTCACCTTTTATGGCCCCGCTCAAATGGCATGTCTTTGATGTAGCTTTCCCCGATTCTTGTGGTCAGAATTCTAACTTCACCAGTTGCTAAACTGTGATCTTGGACAAGTTCCTTTCCTCTGGCCACCTCAGTTTCCCCGTCTGGGAAATGGAGATACTGCTACCAAACTAACCTGACAGGACACTGGGAGGATCCAATATAAGCCAATGGATGTAAAAACCTACCTCCCCCACCCCACTACCCTACGCTCCTTGTCAGGCACAGGAGATGGGGAGAAACCCAAGTAGGCTGACTACACAGGTGTCTATAAAACCAAGCCCTTTCCTGAAATGGCCATTCCTCCTTCTTTACTCATGGAATTCCTAGTCAATCTTCCCGGACCAGCTCAAATATCATCTCTTCTGTGACACAATCCTACTGCCCCCAGAGAAAATAAATTTCTCCCTCCCATGTACTACCATGTAGTTCTTGGTCTCTATTAAATCTCTCTCTCTCTTTTTAAAAATTTATTATATTTAACATATCATTATTGCCTGTCCTCTCACTGTGCTAGGGATTTGCTGGAGGTCAAGAACCATATTTCATTCTTTGGGAGTAATTTCATGATGCCCAGTGCCCAGTAGCTGCTCCATAAATGTTCATGAACTCAAGTTCTGCTTTGTGTGTTCCCTGGATTCTAGAGTGGGTTCTGGAGGCAAATCCTGCCGTGTATGCAGGATCCTGACCCTATTACTAGTTCATCTGGAGCTCACAACTAAATCTACAACCTAATCCACAGAGTCTGTGGAGAAGGGCTCCCACACAGCCTGGGAGCGGGAAGGTTTGCATTTCCACAGGATCTTAGCCGCAAACCAGTAGCGGCTGCGAGCTACGGCTAAAGGACTTGAGGAAACAGTGAGTTCTTCCAAATCATGTGTGTAGGTAAATGTGTGAGTTCCTTAAGTGTTCAATGACTCTATTTTCTTTTTAAAAATGTAATGGTGTCTATGTATAATATGACTCTACGTTTAGCATTTCTTCCTTCTTCCTGTAACGGTCACTGAAGGCAAACCGACACTCGCATTTATGCCGGGTCCCTTATCCGTGCCTCACATTTTATCCTCACAATGATATCTGAAGTGAGTAGTATTATTACCTGCATTTCATAAATGTGGAAATTAAGGCTGAGAGAGGATAAGGAACATGCCTAACGTCAAGGAGACTAAAACTCATGGCCGACAGCAAAGACCCAAGTCTTCCTAGCCAGTATGCAATGTCAAGTGCTTGCCCAGTACTGGTCTAGTCCACACAAATGGATCTGACATGCTTCCAGCCCCCTCAAGAAATCTGCGTTCCGGTAGAGACAGTTGATATACACATAATTAAAAACATGAAGCACGAAAACTATAACTATGGACTAGAAGTATGTGTGATGACTTGAGGGAGAGCACGAGGGGGGCGTGAGCAGTTCCACCCGGTGGGGATCAGGGAAGACAGAGAAGCCTAGTCTTGGGGGACTTGAAAGGCTAGCCTGCATTCTGACGGACGGAGAATGAAGAGAGGAGAGCATGCGGATGCGGGAGGCAGAGAGGACCATGTGTGTGAAGGGTGGAGGGCTGGAGCGCCAGGCGTCCTTGGGCATGGGGAACAGATCAGAGTAGCTAGGGCATGGGATTTCTGAGTAGGAGCTGGGCTGTGACAGACTCGCTCTTGTCAAAGTGCTGGACTTGTTTCTTTCAGCCTTTTAGGCCGCTGAAGGCCTCAGAGGAGGAACATGAGCAGACCTGGACTGGGCAGGAAGGAGGGTCTGGGGGATCATTTCTGAGTAGGGACTGGGAGGTAAATAGGGTCCTGCATCTTCAGAAAGATATCATCAGTACCCAAGGTCTCTGCCAGGACTGGTTTTGGAATGAGAATAAGAAAAAATGAGTCTCTTTCCTGTTGAAAGAAAGGTTGAAGACCAGAAGTGCTCCGGGTCCCAATGAAGTGCCCCCCACAGGACGGCAGGAGCATGGCTATTCGGAGGGATGAGGACTTGGGGGCGTCCACAGCTGCACAACCCCCACAAGATGAGGTCTGATACACTGCCCTCTGCCAAGGGTGATGTAGGGCCAGAAAAGGAAGGAGGGGAACCGGCATTAGTCCCTGGGCTCTCAGCCTGCAAGGCTCAGCCCAAATGCTGGCATCAGTACAGGAAGATTGCTTTTTCCAAATTAACAAAAGATATTTGAGATCCATGATTCCATGTTCATCATACAGCAAATGATATATACACACAGATTTATAAGTTCTATGGAAACACAAATGACACATCTCTGCATGATACACTGTATCTTTACATGTTCTAACACGGACTAAAACAATGTCCCATTACATATAATAAATGCAGGTCCCTTTTTTTGTTGTCAGTGCTGGAAATATGTATTGATCATTACCAGGCACCTTGCGCTGAGGATTTTTGGAAAACACTCCCATTTTTCCTTTTTTAATATACTTTTAAAAATATATCTTCTAAACTCACCGTGGAAAACAAAACAAAAAAACAAAAAACAAAAAAACAAGCAGTCTTTTTAGAAAGCTACCCCCAAATTCTTTGTCTATTAAAGAAAACCTAGTGCCAAATTTTTGCCTAATAAGATGACATTTTAAGTGGAATCTGAGTCAAGCTCCAATGAAGGAATGAATACTAGTTCTCTGAGTCAGCAAAATAATTCAGTCTTTGGTATCCAACACTCCATTATTCATTGGGCCAAACTGGTAAGAGAGCTGTCAGCACTGTGGAGATGACCAGAAAAGCGGGGGGAGGGGGAGGTTTAGGTGGATAATGAGAGAAAACCAATCTGAAATACGTCTCAGGCCAACTTTGAAACATGTTGGGCGTTTATCATCTGGAGGGGAGAGGAGCTCCGTTCTCCCCTTGCTTCCATACTCTCTCCACTCATTGCTCTCTGCCTGGGGTAATTTTCTGAGCAAGTGCTTAAAATCAAATGTCTTATCAAGCCTTTGGCTCAGTCAAGCACAGCCTCCAGAGCCCCATTAAGCAAGGCCAGAGGAAAGAGTTGATTCCCGTTGAGGAGACAGCCCCTCCCTGAGCCCGTGCCCCAGGACGGCTCACCGGGGCCTGCGGAAGGTCAGGCCATAGTGCTGACAGGCCAGCCCCACGGTGGGAGTATACACGATGGGCATGAATTTCTCCACGTCTGACGTCAGCACTCGGTAGAAGAGCTTCTCGTTCCGGTCCTGGAGTGTCATGAGAATGATGTACCTTGGAAAGGGAGAAAAGAACTAAGCTGGTCACGTAAGCCCCACAGGTGGCAGCACAAAGGGCCCTTGATGCAAAGACTCAGAGCTCCCGCTCAGCTACTTACAATGGCACGTTCATGGGCAATCACTATCTCTCCTCAGCATGAGTCTCATTTTCTATGAAATGAGGAGAGAATCATCTGCTTTATAGTACTTACTCTTATTCATGGCGTAAACACAATTCTAAATGTTTTACATTAATTCATTTAAAACTCCCAAGGACTTGTGAGGCAGGTACTAAAATGCTGGCTACTTTAGAGATAAGGAGACTAGGCACAGAGAGATGAAATCGCTCCCCCAATGTCTCGTGGCAGAGTAAGGATTTGAGTCTAAGCAATCTGATTCTCAAATCTCAACCATGGTGCCAGACGGTTAGGTATGTTATCACTATGTGGACACTGAGGAGTGGGGTGGGGTGGGGTCCAGGAAGATATCGGACACACCAGTGATGTCTGAACTGAGCTTTCCCACGCCATGTGGCTGGTTCCTGTCACAACCAGAGCTCACAAGTGTCTGAGTACTACCTGACCTCAGGAGGCATGCTCCAAAAAAAAAAAAAAATCTCTTTCTCACCTATTCCCTGAAGCCTAAAATCATGAAGCCAGGAAAACAGCCTTTCGTTTCACAGTCCTGAAAATGCAAAAACCCTGGGAGAGAAAAGACCCAGGGTCTGAAATTCATGATGGGGTGTAGGTGACTACTGACATCACACCCTTTCTGGACAACAGCTTAGGAGAGCCTGGGGGCACTTGAACCCTGGCATGGAATGGGTGAGAGTGATGTTCCCATAGGGCAATGATCCCTGGGTACTGGTAACAGAGTCCTAGGTTTGAATTCCGGCTCTGCTGTTTCCTAGTTTTGTGACTCTGGGGAAGCCACATGACTTCTTAGGGCCTCAGTCTCTCCTTCTTCCCCAAAGGCACTGGTCCAGAACTAAAAATAGTGTTTAGAAGGAAGGGAGGATTTCTGCTTAGAAGAGCCAGAATCTCAGCTCATTACTGGTGTAAGCATTCTCTTCCTCAATAGCCATTTACACGCATCTCTTCTCAGTTCTGCATTCAGTGATGTCGAGTTGGTAACTTGAAATCAGTCATGGTTGGGGGTATTCTCATCATGGAAATGGGCAAATGCTACAAATCAGGGTTCCCTTGGTGCCCCAGAACCAGTCAGTAAATATTTATCAGCATACCACTACCCTTACCCAAAAGAAGCTGGGGAGCTTCCTTAGCATTTCCCTGAGCAACCTGCTGAAATAAGGAATTCTGGGAATGAGTGGGTCAGAGAAGTCAGTGGGTTATTGGGTCAGAGAAGTCAGCAGAGTGACAGGAACAAGCTCTCTGGAGCTCCCACGATCAGGCCCGGGGCCTGCCATGTCTTCTCCGTTATATAGGTAAATTCTACCTAGCTGAAAAAACCCAGAGAGGTAAGGGTTTGGGACTTCTAATTTTGAGGAAAGAGGATTTCGCATATAGACTTTCATTCTTTGTAAATTCAACAGAAGAGGGAAGTTCAGGTTGTTCAAAGTTAGAGCATGTGTAATGCTGTCGGCTGAGTTCATTGTGTACTTTCTGGTTGGCTCTTCAGGGTGAGGTAGCAAGACCCAGTGTGGGTAGAATAAACAAGAGGGAGTGAATATCTGACCTGAGCTGCAGTATGGCCTTGGAGTTCATGGGAGTGATATCCATAGCATTCAGCCCCTCAGGAATGCGGGCGGGGGGGCGGGGTGGCGAGTAGGCCGAGATTTCCTCATTCACTACCATTTGGAAGCACAGGAAGGTGGGAACAGGATCACCCTAACATGCTGCTGAGCTCTACCCCCAGGAGGACAGCTACACCATCAATGACCCCAAATCTTGGCCATTAAGCTCTACGGATATGTAGGGGGAACCCATATCCTTCCCCTAAATTTCTGCTGGAGCTCATAGCAAGGTGCCATATTTATTTTAAAAGCTTTTGCACAGGGCCTCCTGTTATAAGTTACAGTTACTATGGAAGTATTCTGAACATGTTAGAATACTAATGCATTTAAGCCTCATCATAACCGTATGAGTTTGATACCACTGATATACACATTGTATAAATGAGGAATGACCCAGTGAGGGGTAAAATTTGCTATTGAGTGGTAGAATGAGGATTGGAACTTAGTCTGACACTGGGGTCTAGTCCTGTAGCCATTAAGCTCCAAGGCAAGGCCTCCAGCTGTGGCATAGCAGAGCAGTTAAAGGCAGACTCCGGAGCGAACTGTGTTCAAATCCTGGCTGTACCAGTTCATAGCCATGTGACCTGCGAGGTCACGACCTTCTGTAGGGAAACTGACGAAGTTGACCCTGTGATCCCTCAGTTGGCTCTTCACGGAATATTCTCCCTAGGAGAACCCAGAGGGGCGGCAGCGTTAGTTACAGTTCCCATAAACCTCTAACATACGACATCCTAGGTCCTTTCCGAGGTGTCGATGTGCATTTCCACTTTGCTCCCCACAACATTCCCCTTATTCTAGGGACCTGGACCATGGACCACTCTCCCGACACACTTGTCCCACTCACTCCCCTTATTCCTGCTGAGTGAAATGCCTTCCATGAACCCCACCGCTGTCTGATGAAACCCTATCTGTGCTTCTCGGGCTGACTCGGGTGCCACCACTTCCCAGAGGACCAACCAGATTGCACCTGTTGGAAGTCAGTGTCCCTTCCCAGTTCTGACTGTGCCTTGGTCCTAACAAGCCCAGTCCCTCAGGGAGATGACCACCCTGTGGAAGGCAGGACTGCGTCTGGGATCTCTCAGGGGCTCTCAGCATCTCCGCCTGGAGAGTATCAGACAACCCGTGTGCCGCAGGAGACAGCTGAACTTGGGGCTTGGGTAGAGGGAGAGGACTCTAGGCACTGACTTGTCTAGGTCGCTCTGCTGCCGCTCATAGTATCTCATGATCCGAAGGAGCTGGACGTCCTGGCTCAGGAAGCAGGGGGGGATCAGGCCGTGGATTCCAAGCTGCAGCCTTTCTTCCAGTGTAAAGGCCATCCCCTGAGAGAACAAGAAAGAAACACACACCCATGAAGGGATATGCATGAAACTGAGGAGGAGAGAGGTCCCTCAGCAGAGAGCCAAAAGTCACCTTCTACTGGCATTGGTCTCATGTTTTTCTCATGACTCAGTGGGGTTATGCGGTTTTAGAAGGAAGACTGCAGAGGTGAAAGGCCATTTTGCTCACATCAGATCGAGAGCCATACTCTCAACATGACTTATCACTGTTGATATCAACCTTGATCACGACCTTGATCACCAGGCTAGGTTGTGCTTGCCAGTGTTCTCTGCTATAAAGCGACTTCTTTTTCGGAACTCTTCTGCATGGGAGATTTGTCTCTTCTCCCCCCTGTATCTTTATCCAATCACTTGTCTATATTAAAAGGGACTTGTGGGTATTTATTTTAAATTTTGGATTATAATCCAATACTGCTTTATTGGATTTTTCCAGCTTTGGCCACTGGGAACTCTTTCAGTCAGTTCCTGTGTCCCTTTAACATATTCTCGTAAGTCCTTCCTCCCTCCTCCCCTCTACCTCCCCCTTCCCTCCCTTCCTTCTCTCTCTCTCTTCCTTCCTCCTTTTCTTTTCATCCCTTCCTTCCTTCCTTTCCTTCCCTTCCCTTCCATCCTTCCTTCTTCTTTCTCCCTTTTTTCCTTTTCTCTCTCTCCCTCCCTCCTTCCCTTCCCTCCCTCCCTCCCTTTTCTCCCTTCCTTTTTCTTTCTTTCTTCCTCCCTTCTTTCCTTCCTTCATCCTTCCCTCCATCCCTTCCTCCTTCCTTTTCTTCCTTCCTCCCTCCCTCTTCCTTCCTTCCTCCCTTCCTTCCTTCATCCTTCCCTCCCTCCCTTCCTCCTTCCTCCCTCCCTACCTTCCCTTTCCTCCCTCCTTTACCTTCCCTTCTCTTCCTTTCCCTTCCTTTCTTCGTCCCTCCCTCCTTTCCTTCCTTCCCTTCCTCCCTCTCTTTCTTTCTCTCCTTCTTTCTTCTCTTTCTGTCTTTCCTCTCTTTCCTCTACTTCTTACTTTCTGGCACAGTATGCTCCAAGCCCATCTTGTATATTGCCTACCCTAGTCCTAGAATGAGCCATTTTTTTCCCAATGAGGCCTGATTCCTTCTTTGGAGCATGACATTAGAACCCATGATCTGGCTCTATTTCTTTTTAATTTTTAAAAAATATTTTATTTATTCATTTGACAGAGATCACAAGTAGGCAGAGAGGCAGGCAGAGACAGAGAGAGAGGAGGAAGAAGGCTCTCCAAAGAGCAGAGAGCCCGACGCAGGGCTGGATCCCAGGAACCTGAGATCATGACCCGAGCTGAAGGCAGAGGCTTAGCCCACTGAGCCACCCAGGTGCCCCACTACTCATTTTCTTTTTTACTTTGTCTGTACGGTTTTGCCTTTTCCAGAGTGTCAAACCATTGGGATCACACAGTGTGTTGCCTTTTCAGACTAGCTTCTTTCACATAGCCATAAGCGTGTAAAGTTTCATCCATCCATTTTGTGGCTTCATAATGCATTTCTTTTTTAAAGATCTTATTAATTTATTTGAGAGAGAGAGAGACCAAGCAGGGTTGGGGGGAAGAGCAGAGGAAGAAGTAGGCCCCCCCTCTGAGCCACCCAGATGCCCCTATAACTCCTTTCTTTTCATCATGGGATGACATTCCACAGTCTGGTTTTACTGTGGTTTGTTTCCCCATTTATCTATTCATCTTGGTTGCTTCCAGCTTTTGGTGAATATAAATATAGTTGCTATAAATATTCATGGACAGGTTTTGTGTGGACATGAGTTTTCAAATCAGTTGGGTAAATACGTAGGAGTGCATTGCTGGATCATATGGTAAGGCTATGTTTAGCTTTTTAAAGAAACTGCCAAACGGTTTTCTAAAGTGGCTGCACTACTTTGCATTTCCACCGGCAGCCACTGAGTTTCTCTTGTTCCACACCGTCTCTAGCACTGGGTAGTGTCAGTTCTTAAAATTTTAGTCACTGCAATAGATATGTAGTGGCATGCTATTATTGTTTTAATTTGCAATTCCCTATTGGCATATTGATGCTGAGGATTTTTTCATATGCTTATTTTCCATCTGTATATCTTTTGGTGAGGTATCTGTTCAGATTTTTTGCCCATTTTTTGTTTTGTTGTTTTATTGTTGAGTCTTAAGAATTCTTTGATCGACAGTTTCAATGCAACCCATATCAGAATTCAAATGGCCTCTCCTACAGAATTAGAAAAGCCAGTCCTCAAAATCATATGTAATAGCAAGGGGCCCCGAATAACCAAAACCATTTTTAAAAAAGAAGATTTTGAAATGTAATACAAAGCTACCGTAATCAAAACAGTGTGGTACTACATAAGGACAGATAAATAGATCGACAGACTAGAATCAGGAGTTCAGAAATGAACTCACACATCTATGGCAATTGATTTTTTACAAGGACATCAAATCCATTCAATGGAGAAGAGAACAGTTTCTTAAAGAGTTGGTGCTGGGGCGACTGCATTTCCACATGCAAAAGAATAAATTTGGATCCCTACCTCACACCCAAGGCAAAAATTAACTAAAAATGGATTAATAACCTAAAATATAAGAGCTAAAATCATAAAACTCTTGGAAGGAAACATAAGGGTAAATCTTCATGACTCTGGATTTAGCAATGAATTCTTAGCTGTGATACCTGAAGCATTAGTACAAAGGAAAAATTGGGTAAATTGACTTCATTTAAAAAATTTCATGCAGGGGCACCTGGGTGGCTCAGTGGGTTAAGGCCTCTGCCTTCGGCTCAGGTCATGATCTCAGGGTCCTGGGATCAAGCCCCGAATTGGGCTCTCTGCTCAGCAGGGAGCCTGCTTCCTCCCTCTCTCTGCCTGCCTCTCTGCCTGCTTGTGATCTCTCTCTCTGTGTCAAATAAATAAATAAAATCTTAAAAAAAAGAACAAGAAAGGAAAATTGTTTAAAATAAATAAATAAATAAAAGTTAAAAAAGAAACTGAACAGACAACCCACAGAATGGGAAAAACATCTGGAAATAGCACAAGGCATTTAATATCTAGAATCTCTGAATAATTGCTACAGCAGAACAATCAGCAGAAAGCAACCCCATTGACAAATGGGCAAATAAATAACTTGAAAGTACATTTCTCCAAAGAAGATTTATAAATCGCCACTAGTACATGGGAAAAATGTCAGCATCATTAATCAGGAAAATGCAAAATTGAAACTACAGCGAGATGTCATTTCAATCCCCTGAGACGGCTGGAATGAAAGCCACAGTAAATAACAAGTGTCGATGAAGATGTGGAAAAAATAAAACCCTCATACGCTGCTGGTAGGAATGGAAAGTATCCCACAAAAACCTAAACCTAGAACTACCGTAAGACCCCAGCAATTCCACACCCAAGTATATTCCAGAAGGAACTGAAATCAAGGACTTGAACAGACACTTGTACACCAGCACCTAACGCAGCATTATCGACAATATCTTCAAGATGGAATCAACCCAACATATGAACAGACCAATAGGATGCATATGTGTGCAGTGAGGATTTATTCAAACACAGAAAGAAATGAAGTTCTGATTTATCTACTACATGGATGAACTTTGAAAATAGCATGCTAAGTGAAATAAGCCAGATATGAAAGGACAGATACATGATTCCACTTACACAAAATACCTAAAATAGGCAAAGTCATAGAGACAGAAAGTAGATTAGAGATTTTTTTATGTTTTTTTTTTTTTTCAGTAATCTCTATACCCGATGCAGAACTCAAACTCACAACCCCGAGATGGTGAGTTATACACTCCACCAATGGAGCCAGCCAGGCTCCTGTAGAAAGTAGATTAGAGATCACTAAGAGCCGAGATGGGCATGGTGAGTTTTGCTTAATGGATACAGAGTTTCTGTTTGGGAAGATGATACAATACTGTGAATACACTTCATGCCACTTAACTGTACACTTAGAAATGATTAAGATGGTAAATTTTGTTCTACTTTCCCACAACTTTAAAAAATTAATAATATACTACACCTCCAAACCACTGAGTCGTACACTTTAAAAGATTTTATTTATTTATTTATTTGATAGACAGAGATCACAAGTAGGCAGAGAGACAGAGAGAGAGAGGAGAAAGCAGGCTGTCCGCAGAGCAGAGAGCCCGATGCAGGGCTCGATCCCACGCCCTGGGATCATGACCCGAGCCAAAGGCAGCGGCTTTAACCCACTGAGCCACCCAGGCGGCCCCAGTCGTACACTTTAAATGGGTGAATTATAACTGCATAAAGCTGTCTTAAAAGAATTCTTTGCATGTTTTAGATCCAAGTCTTGTATTGCCCATGTATTCTGTAAATATTTCTCCAAGTATGTGGCTTGTCTTTTCATTCTCTCACCAGAGTCTTTCACAAACAAGCCTCTTCTGGTTCGGGAACTGGCAGGGAGACGGGGAATCAGTGGGGCTCATGGAATCTGCCCCCTGGCCAGGTTAAGCCCTATGGAGACAGTGTCTGCTGGCAGGAGTACAGGGACTGGTTCCCTAAGGGACACCGAGAGGCATGGGGACACAGCTGTTCCACCTTTATCCCAACATGATAAGGTGCCACCCATTGTGTAAAGGAGACCTATGTAGAAGTCAGCCAGCACGACCTCAAAGCTCCTGGCTTCCTCAGCCCCCTGGCTTCCCGTGAACGGTCCTGGTGGTGACGACAGTAGCAAGCCCCTCAGTAGTTGTCATGGGTGGAGGACATCAACAAGGAAGGGACTAGCATCCCCATGGGTGTTTTGTAGGGGACTCAGAACATCCCTTAACTAATACTTAATGAACTCTATTTACAATGAGCCCCATGTAACGCTAGGTTCCTCCTAGAAGTGCAGAAGGCTGTGTGGGTGATAATGGAGACCTGGATTTTTCGGAGGGCAGTCTAGCTTCCTCCAGACCCCTTGGGGTAACTCTCTGTTACAGAGAGTTCAAGAATGACAGGGAGATGCAAGCCCATTTGTTGATATCAACACCACATCCAACATCCACAGTGTTGTTGGCAATCATTGGCTCCAAGAAAAGACTCTAATAAATACTCCATCTTACCATATCCTTACAACCACATTGTGAGGAGGTTTTATAACCTCCACTTTCTAGAAAAGAAGGCTAAGCAAGAGAGATTATGTCATGCTCTGGAAGTTGCATAGCTATTCTCCATATTTTATTGCTTCTTAACCAGGATGCATCTTATAATCAGGAAGTCCATTGGGTGGAATAATTTTCTTGTGATGATTTCTTTGACTAAAGGCAAGTGACAGAACCAAGATTTGATCACAGGCTGCATTCTTGCCCTTACAGTATTTTCCTGCTAGGACCTTGGTGATACGGAACTCAGAAAATGTGAGTGGGGTGGGAGCGGTGAAGGAGGAATGGAAGGAGAGAAAAATAAAGAAAAGAAGAAAACGAAAGTTTAGACTCCTTAGTTACTCCTTATTTTATCTGTTTTTGTTTGTTTGTTTTGTTTTGTAATTTAGGAATCTCAGAATACTAGGCTCCTCCAGTGTTTTTAAAAAGCAATAATGGGGACGCCTGGCTGGCTCAGTTGGTTGAGCGGCTGCCTTCGGCTCGGGTCATGGTCCCGGCGTCCTGGGATCGAGTCCCACATCGGGCTCCTTGCTCGGCGGGAAGCCTGCTTCTCCCTCTGCCTCTGCCTGCCACTCTGTCTGCCTGTGCTTCGCTCTCTCTCCCTGTCTCTCTGACACATAAATAAATTAAAAAAAAAAATCTTTAAAAAAAGCAATAATGATACCTCAACTTAACGAAATTCTGAAAAGTTGTCCCTCCTCTCAGAAGAAGTGCTAAAATGGTAAGAAAGATCTACCCAAAGGGGCGCCTGGGTAGCTCAGTGGGTTAAAGCCTCTGCCTTCAGCTCAGGTCATGATCCCAGGGTCCTGGGATCAAGTCCCGCATCCGGCTCTCTGCTCCGAGGGGAGCTTGCTTCCTCCTCTCTCTCTGCCTGTCTCTCTGCCTACTTGTGATCCCTGTCTGTCAAATGAATAAAACCTTTAAAAAAAAAAGAAAAAAAAGATCTACCCAAAGATATGCTCCACTTTGTTTGAAAGTATGACTCACAGAGAATTCTTTACATGCTCTTCACACAAGAATACCAAACCTTTCCTTCATCAAAGTCCGAAGTCACCAGTTCATAAATCCCCTGTCCTGGCCACCAGCTTTGCAAGCTGGTACGACACTGAGGTTCCTGATCATTTCGCAGGAACCACCCCACTCCCCCCCCCCCCACTCTGCCCTGCCCTTGAGACTGAGCACTTTCATCAAACACCATTAGGCAGGTAAAGACAACTGGCTTGGTAAAGACTGTGAATCGTCTCTTCTTGGCCCTGGGGATCCCAGGAGGGCCCAGGCCCTGAATGATGACATCATCTTTGTTAATGACCACTGTGGCTTTTAAGAACAGCCTGCTTCTCTCTACAAGCCTAAGTTGTTTCTCTTGGCTGACTGCCACCAAGTTCTTTTGTATTTGAGGAAAAAATTATGACTATTTAGCAACTGCTAATTTCAGGGATTAACAAAAATACTTCTAGAAGCTTCTTTTCATCCTGAAGCTAATGTTAAGGCAACTTCAGATTTACAAGTTTGTACAGCAGAAATGCAAGCACTTTGCAGGTACCACAGCCTCCAAGACAGACAAGCTGATTCACTAGCCTGTGGGAGAGAAGTATTAGAATTTATATTTCTCTACAGAAGAAATAAACTTTGCTAATTGATACTTAAAACTTTAGGTCTTTGTGTCAGAAAGTCACATAATTCCCATAAGGTATACAGGAATCCTAAGATAGAAGTCAGGCTTGTGCAACATGGATTTGGCAGTAGGGCCCTTATTCATTCTTATCACATTGAGAAATTATAGTTTCTGTGTGTCTGGTTAAGGAAAAGTCACGTATTATATTATCTAGTTTTAATAAAGCTCTCAAAATAGAACAAGTGGCTTTTGAAAAATGGCCAGCTCTTTTAGTCATAGGTCAACCTTGCGGTGTTCAGCACATACCAGTAGATACCTACAGTTGTTATGTTGAAACAATTGAAATGTTTCAATTGTTACAGAGCCACTGCTCTGACCACTCCCTCAGCCAAGTGGATCGCTCAACCAGCTCTGGCTTCTTTCAGGGAAACTCTGGACCTCCCGCTCCCGCCGATATCCAATGGCCAAGGGGTTAAAGTTGGGCAGAGTGGGTGGCCTCCAGACCCTATTCTAGAACTAAAGGCCTGGGACTATTTTGAGTGGTCAGTGCCTAGGCTGCACCAGAGTGAATCTTTTAAGTGTCAGCCCTGATTTTCCCTCTTTTATCATCTTCTCTGAATGATCATCTCTGGCCCAGCTGCTGAAATCTGCCCACGGGCTCAGCATTGCCCAAGGTTCCTGGACAAAACTTTCTGATATCAGAGAGAAGATTTCTGCATAGACCCCACCGTCCAATGACAGGGCTCAGAGGCAGCAAACCGCATCAGGCTGTGCCCCTGACCCAGACTCCTGCTCTTGAGACATCCAAGCTGCCCAGGGCCCCTGTGACTTAGCTTTTCTGAGGGGAGGCCTCCCCATCCCACTTGGTGATCTGCCTAGTGCTTCTGAACCCAGAGCCTTGTGATGCACTTGACAATCTCTTCTCATCCTTCCACAGGCATTGGTGAGTTCCTACTTTGTTTCAAGATGACCTGTTAGACACTGGGGAGTCCCAGAGGAAACAGGTGCTGTTCAATGCCCTCCTGAGTCGATCAGAGGAGTCACGTGGACTAACACATGATGGAGATTCTGGGCTTCTGCCTCAGGCAAGCCACTTCTCTGACCTCTTCCGAATTATGGGATTCAATGAGACAATGGGCATGAAGCACAGAGGCAGTGTTCGATGACGAGTGCTAGGTGTTCTCCTGGTAGCTGTGACTATTTTGTTCACAGGGCAGTGGCCCAGGAGGGTCCATTCGCAGATGCTGGAGATAAGCCCCGAAGGATGCTCAGGAGCTAATCTGGTTGAAGGGGCTGGAGGAGTAGGGGCTGTGGTGATGTCACCACATCCCAGGTGAGTGCCTGCACATGGCTGGGCAAAGCTCTTCCCCAGGCCCGGACAGGCATACTCTTTCTGGCTGTCACGCACGGCTGCACACCAGGACCCTGTCCACTGTGCTCTGATGGCTTCCCTCCTCCATCTCCTAATCCAGAGCCAGGGCCCCCTCCTCCAGGAGGCCATCGCTGACACCCCATATCACACAGCCCCTCCCCCCTCCCTCAGCATCAGTCATACAGCTTTAGCACATGAATGTATTTTTTGATTGATTTCTTAAGCAGTAACTACTAGGTCATAAACTTGGGGTGGTAAGCAGCAGACAGTTCAAAACAGCTCACACTGGTCTGCAGGACGATTATCTCATCATCAGTAACAATAGCAACCATTACCTCTACTGAGCACTCGCGGGGCTGTGTCAGGCCCTGAGACATAACACTTCTCACTTGGCATCTCTAATCCTCATGGCAACCCTGGGTTAAGAACCCTGTGATTATTATTTCCACGTATGGACTAAGAAACTGAGGCCAGAGGGGTAACTGCCCAAGGTCACACAGCGAGTCGATGGAAGAACCAGGAGCAGCCCAGGTCCCTGTGTTCCCAAAGTTCACACTCTTTTCCTCTGAGCTGACCAATGACTCCTGAGAGTTCACAGTTAAAGTGGTTGTTGATCAAGCTGGCTTTCATCTGAGTAGGGGTGAAATTATTCTGCTTCTCCAGGTAGAGGCAGTGACCTTAATAGTGCAGCTGCCGCCAAGAGATCTTCTGTATCAGCCTCGGGCCCTTCAGCCCATCTGCAAACAAGGGTGAGTGCACCCTGGAGCTCACGTGACACACACACATTTATGTTTCCTCTGACTGGTGTTATTATGGAAGGAAGGGGAGCAGACACACGTGTAACAGTAAAGGCACTCTGTTCTGCCATCATGGCGTCATGCTTGGATCGGACTGCTTCTGCCCTAAGCCACTTCCTCCATTCATCAGCTAAGAGGGGCTCCAGCTGGGACAGAGCTGTGTGCCACCAGCTTCCAAACTGTACAGTGAGGGCTGATGAGCTGCTAGAGGACCAGAGACATTTTCTCCTCCTTTTTCGTAGACTCTATCCATTTGGGACTTTCATGAGTTAGGGTGACATGGACTCTTGGAGGTAGGAAGTGGGGTTATAAGGCTGCTGTTCTCTTGCTGAAACCCCCAGCCCCAGGTTTATGCAGGCCCCTGAGCCCACTCCTGGGATGGAAGTTTGGGGGACTTAGAAACTCATGCATTGGGAAGTCTTAGGAGACACAGAGCCGAGAATGCCGCTCCTCTACCCTAGACATAGTTCTGTGATCAGGTGCAAAATTATAGATCCTGAAACAAAATGAAAATTCCCCAAAGTGGAGGATACAGGGCTCATTAGTGCCCAGAACTAATCCAAACCCAGTTTTGGGCTCAAAGACTGGGCTTTGGTGCTGTGGGCTGCAAATTCACCGAGGCTGCCTGTGACCGCTCCAACTATGATGTACAGAGAAGTTCTTATTCTGGCGGGAAATATAATTCCGTTTTCCCTCCATGGGATAAGGACTGGGACATGAAGGTGCCATTATGGGGGAATGGGAGGGGAGCTGCAGGCAAAAGTTCTACATTTGGTTCCTTTACTTTCGGGCTGTGTGTCCCTAGAGAGGTTACTTCACCTGAGTCTGCTGCCTTCACTGGGTGATTGTGTGAACCAAATGAGAATATGGATGTTGAGATTTCCTAAATTCAAAAAGGTGGCAGAAGGGCTAAAAAATAAAGACTGTGACAATTGCAGTCTTAAATCCCTCTGGGTTCAGGACTCTAAGCAACTGAGCAATTACTCTTGATGAGCAATTACTCTTTCTTTCCTTTTTGTCTCTTTTCCTTTCTTTTTTAAAATTTTTTAATTTTTTTTAAAGATTTTATTTATTTATTTGTTAGAGAGAGAGAGAGAGAGAGAGAGCGCAAGCACAGGCAGACAGAGTGGTAGGCAGAGGCAGAGGGAGAAGCAGGCTCCCTGCTCAGCAAGGAGCCCGATGTGGGACTCGATCCCAGGACGCTGGGATCATGACTTGAGCCGAAGGCAGCTGCTTAACCAACTGAGCCACCCAGGCGTCCCTCTTTTCCTTTCAAGATAGTAAGTTCCTTGAGGACAGGAATTATGACTATACGAGCCATGTGTCCTTTCTGCCTAGCACGACTTGCATATTTTTTTTGCTTTGTTATTTCTGAAATGGTCTCAGAGCGTTCATGTCATTTAGTCCTAGACAGAGCAGGTGTTGTTATGCCCATTTGTAGAAGAGGAAATTGTGGCTCAGATGGGTCAGTGACATGGTGAGGGCATGTGGCTAATATACACTGTTCAAAAGCATGTCAGAATAATGGCTATTCCAGTTGTTTTGCCATCAGAAGACTGGTATAGGCACAATTGTTGGATAAAGACCAACATGCAAGAGAAATGGAAGAACCCGCTCCTGAAATACTTGGTGACTTCAGAATTTTGTCCTAACCAAACAAGGGGAGAGAGGTAGATAGCTGGAAGCCATATGAGTCATTCTCTTGGCAAAATTCTCTGTGGTGGTTTGAATGCCTCATGACCCTTTCTTCCCAAGAGACTATTATTTAAAATTTAAATAATATTGTTCTTGGCACCTTGAAGGCCCTCTTACTCAGCTGCCCCTCCATAGTGTAGCAGCAGGAAGGTGACAGACAGGGGAGCTGCTGAGGGCAAGGGAGGACCGCTTCCTTCCTCTCACAACACAGCCTCAGCCTGAGTGGCCTGGGTCAAAGAGTGAACCATGACCAGAAAGAATCAAACAAATGGACATATTTGGGAGGGTCTCTGAATAGGCATTGTACATGTATCCCCAGTACGGGAGGGTGAGTGCACGGGGGTGCCAGAATGGCACCTGAGACTGCCCGAGGACAAGTTCATCCAAAAGAGCAATTGTCCAGCAGGTCGCTATTAACCTGTTACAGCCCTGATGTCAACCAAATCCTCCTCCTCCGCATCCACCTGATCAGGAAGGAGGGCATTTTGACCTAGGGACACACAGGAGACTGGAGCAACCAGCCTTTTTCTCTGTTATGACATTGGGAAGCAAGAGCTCGAGGCCCAGAGTCCTTCTGGACTGACTTTATAACAACTGATTCTATTTAATTGCTTCTTTACGTTTTACAGAGCAGGTTTGTTTCCTTGGCTATGTTTGACAAGCCCCCCAAAAGGAAAAAGAATATCCCTATGATGGTGTTTCCAACCGTTGCTACCCATTAGAACCACCTAGGGAGCTCTTAAATGTCCAGATCACATCCTACCACATCAAGTCAGAATTTGGGGGATAGAAACCTGGATGAGAAGTTGCTAAAGGTCCATGGGCTACTCCTACGTACAATAAGGGTTGGGAACCACTGCCCTATAAGGCGGGCTGTGAGAGCGTTATGTCCATTTTGCAGATGGTAATGCTGAGGCTAAGAGAATTAAATGATTTGCCAAAACCAAGTCCCTAGCAAGTTGTAGAAACAGGACCTGAACTTTGAATTCCATTTCAAATTTTTGGTTCATTAATTTTTAAGTAACCTTTCATTTAACAAGTATGTTTTGAGGATTAGCCACGTAGTAGGCACCCGATATACAGTAAGAAACCAAATATATCTGGCCTCTGCATTCACGGAATTTCAGGCTAGTGATATTTTCATTCAAAGCAGTGGCCTTTACACCCCTTTGTATTTTGGAATTAATTTGAAATTATGCAGACTAGTTTAATGTCTGGCAGGCTGGGGTGCTCAACAAAATAGCAGAGTTCAGGTTCACAGAGGAGGAGGGAGATAGGCTTTGAAGACACTGGCTCTGGATTCAAACTGTGGCTCTGCCCCCACTAGCTGTGTGATCCTGGACAACTTTCTTAACCTCTCTGACCCTTAGTTTCCTCATCTGTGAAATGAAGACAGTAATACCCATTTCATAAGATTGTTGTGAGAACTAAATGAAATCCCCTGCATGGTGTGCCCAGCCAATGGCCGGCACATCTGAGGCACTCAGTCAACAGAGCTGTGCTTGGGTCCTTACTAGATGCTGAGTGTGGCAAAGAAAGCAAGGCTGCATGACTGTCATGCTTCTGAGAGGCACAGCATCCTTAGAATGTCCCCTCCTGTGTATTCTTACCTCTCTTATCTCTACCCTCAATCCACTGTGTTCATCTTCCTTGGTACTCAGAGCTGGGGCACCCAAATTCCGGGGTAAATCCTGGAATTTAAGAGTAGGTGTCTGATTAAAATTTAACTAGTAATGAGGACTTGATGTAAATCTAAAATTAATGAGAGATGCTCAAAAGGGATCGGACTGCAAGTTAAAAGCTCAAGCTCAGGAATGCTATCTGAACTATATTTCCATTTTTAAATCAGATTTGTATTACAAGAGACAGAAAGGAAATGTTGCACCACAAGCTCACATGGCTTGTTTCTGTTTCACAGTGCTTCGATTCTAAAATCAGCCCTGAACTGGTGCTTTGTTCCCTGTAAGATAGAATCTCATTTTTGCACTTAATGAACTTGAAAGTCTTCTAAAAAAGTTCTCACTTCATAAATATCATTAGCTCTGGGTTCTGCATGTTTCGGGACGACATGCACATAATGAACTAGCTCTCTCCCACCGACGGCTTCCGGACAGGGCCCTGGGATTCCCACACAGGCGGCATGGGTGGTCTAGAGCGACACGGTCTACTCCAAAGGGACACATGCAGATGGCTCAAAATAAACAACTCTGTGCCCAAGACACATTTAGTGACACTGAGCTGCCAGCCTCTTCTAAAACCTACATCCTGTGCTGAGTGAAATCAATATTCAAAGTCTCCTTTAAATGACCTACTAAGAGCTGGCTGACTCCATACATTATTGACTAATTGACTGTGTCATTACCGAATAGTCTGGAATATTCAATTTGTAAGTTAGTGTATACATTATGATTTAAATGAATAAAGATAGGGGCGCCTGGGTGGCTCATTGGTTAAAGCCTCTGCTTTCGGCTCAGGTCATGATCCCAGGGTCCTGGGATTGAGCCCCGTATTGGGCTCTCTGCTCAGCGGGGAGCCTGCTTCCCCCTCTCTCTCTGCCTGCCTCTCTGCCTACTTCTGATCTCTCTCTATCAAATAAATAAAATCTTTAAAAAAATAAATGAATAAATATATTAATACTATTTCCTCCGTGCCTACTAAGGGACAGGCTCGTGATAGGTGTTGAATGAACCAAAGTACCACTTCAATGTTCCCCTCCCAAAATACCCTGAAAGAACTCATCTGCCCAGCGGGATGCAACTGTAGAGCTGGACTACACCCCAAAGCCTGGGTGCTGCTGAAGTTCATACTAGCAGTCACTGTTGTGCTCACACAGCTTTGTACCACATTCTGTGCTGTGGTTTTGTACATTCTGCACTAACCTTCATGAGCCCCATTAAAGACGAGGTTTGAGGGGCTCCCTGGTAACTCAGTGGGTTAAGCCTCTGCCTTCGGCTCAGTTCATGCTCTCAGGGTCCTGGGATCAAGCCCCGCATTGGGCTCTCTGCTCAGCGGGGAGTCTGCTTCCTCAGACTCTCCGTCTGCCTGCCTCTCTGCCTACTTGTGATCTCTCTCTCTCTCTGTCAAATAAATAAATAAGGTCTTAAAAAAAATGAGGTTTGATCTGTCTCACCACAAAGTGAGTGTTTCTTGGCTGGCCTCATCCCACTATACCCCAGACTTTTACCTTTAATACCTTCTTGAATGAGAAAGGAGGGACACATGTAGCAACACTCAGTGTTCTCCCCTCAAAGGTTGGGGGAATGACCAGGCCTGGGAACAGAAATGAATTATGCACCCCAGGAGAACAAAACAGAGCAATATTTGTCAAATTCAGTCAAACTCTGGCTGTGAACTCAATTTAGTAGGAAATAACCACCATTTTAAAAGACAATAGGGGTGCCTGGGTGGCTCCATCTGTTAAGCATCCAATTCTTGATCTCAGCTCAGGTCATGATCTCAGGGTCATGAGTTCAAACCCTGTGTTGGGCTCTACACTGGGCGTGGAGCCTCCTTAAAAAAAAAAAGATGATAAAGACTTGAGTAGAAAAATATCAGGTTGCATTATTAGTAGCAGTAAGGGTAAGTACTGTTTTTTTTTTTTTAAGATTTTATTTGTTTATTTGACACAAAGAGAGAGAGAGCACAAGTAGAGAGAGCAGAGGCAGAGGGAGAAGGAGGCTCCCTGCAGAGCAAGGAGTCTGATGTGGGCCTTGATCCCAGGACTCTGAGATCACGATCTGTGCTGAAGGCAGCTGCTTAACCAACTGAGCCAGCCAGGTGTCTCAGGTAAGAGCTGTTATTCTCACTATTTAGCCTGTGTGAGTGTGTATGCACATGTGTAACAGGCATCTGCGGGTGCTGGCCTGTGATATAAAGTGCACTTTTAACCACAAGTGTGACTTCAACATTTGAGAAACACTGTAGCACAGGAGAGTGATTACCGGATTGCCGGTTTGAATCCCTGCTCTGACCCTTATGAGCGGCATGGCCTAGGTACCTTACCTAACTTTTCAGTTTCAGGTTCTTCCTCTGTAAAACAGATGGTTAACAGTACCTATTTCATAACATGTGCAGCAGGTGTCTGACGCTTAGTGAGGACTTACTAACTCAATGCCAGTGACTGTTACATTCAATACAACAGTCTAGGTGATCAGTTGGTGGCAGGCAAGGGCAATGCTTTGCATGTCATTTAGTTCAGATGCGTATATCCGTCTGCTCCCACATGCTTACCTATATGTCTCAGAAGCCTGTCAAACCCCACACGGGCCAAACCAAACTCCTCTCCATCCAGACCTCCATCCTGCATTCTCTCCTCAACACTGGAACCACCCATGAGCCCAGGAGAAACTTCAGAGGCAGATCCTGTGTTCCTCACAACTCCACCCATATCCACAGTCATTGCTAAGTTCAGATGGAGTTTTATCTTCTGAATGGTTCTAATCCTTCCTCTCTTTTCCGACTTGCTCATGCTCATCATCCTGTTCTCTTCAGTATCATCCTTGGTCTCTAACCAACAAATGGTTCTTCAACAGCTGGGCTCTGGGCTCAGCTACTGTCACCCAAGCTTTCATTGCCCTGCTCCAGGAATGCACCTTCTAGAACTTCTGCCAGTTTCCAAAAACCAAATTAGAGCATTTTACTTCCTAACCTAAAACACCTTTATCAAAGTCTGCAAGGTTTTTCATAAGCTAGGGATTGTTTCTGCTCATCTCCTGCCAGCTTCCATAGGTAGCCTTCAATACAGCAAGCTACTTTATCTTTCCTAGCAAAGGCCAGCATTTTCATGCCCCTGTGTGGGCACATGCCAGGTCCTCTGCTGAGAGTGCACTTCTATATCTGTCTGCTCATCACTAAAGTCATAGAAGGATGAAAGGTCATTGACTTAAACTTATAATTAAGTACTCCGAGTCTCAAAGTTCACTGTTACATCAAGAGTATCTGGGTTGCTGGCTTAAAATTCAAGCACTAGGCCTCCACTTGTAAATGCCAATTATAGTGGAGCCAGGGATTTTTCACTGCACCTCTGGGATTATGAGAATGCGCACCAGAAGAGGAGATGGAAGTTTTGCACAAATTCTAATCCACAACATACAGATTCAGGAGGAAAGGTGAGTGCTCGGTCCTTGGGAATTTTCACAATAGAAATTTCATTTAGGACAATTATTTAAGGAGGAGGGCTGGGTAGATGTTGACTTATTAGTAAAGATCTGTCTTTTTATTTTTTTATTTTATTTTATTTTATTTTTAGATCTGTCTTTTTAAATGAGTAGAAATGACAAGATGGGAAAATCCTACTATTTAATATAATTCTCTATCAGTGTTATTGCCTTAAAATATAAAGACTGCATAGTGTCAAAGCACAATGATACCACTAATCATAGCACACACTCTTGTAGCAAGGTCTCTCTGTCCCTAGTGGAAAACCTTAATGAGTGTCTTGGAACTGGGTAGGTTTATAACAGAGAAAGAACATTAGCTGCCATGCTTATGGAAAAGACAGAAGCCAAGCCGTGTCTACTAAGTCTGGAACAAAGGGATTTCTCTGTTATTTTCCCATTAAAAAAAAAAAAAAAAAAAGAACAGAAGCTTCAAGTTAAATATCTGGGCTTTTGGGGCAATTAAATCTTGGTGAGAAACAAGGATCAGAGGCTGGCTTTTCACAGGGAACAAATCTCTGAAGTATTTTTATGGCTGAAAGTTAATGCAAATTACATAATCCAAGGTGTGAGATAAGGACTTTAGAATGATTTTCTCACTGCTGTCTCTGTTGAGATGTTCACCATCTGCCCATTCTTCTTAACCTACACATCATTCATTCATTCAGCTAGCACATATTGTGTGAATATACAATTCTAGATACAGTTTTAACGAGAGATGAAAAAGCCTGAATCTCATGTTCCAGCAGGGGAAATTAACACAGAAGATACAAGACAAAGTGATTTGTTGTTCAAAGTTACAAAATAAGGCAGTGACATTCATTTGACAAAAATTTCTTGAGCACTTAATCTGTGCAAGGCAGTATGCGGGCTGGGGATACAGCTGTGAAAAAGAGAAGTTCCCATGCTAACAGGGAAGACACTTATTAAATGAATGATTACCCAAGGAATCCTTTTATGATAAGAAATACTACAGAGCAGATGCAGAGGATGCTATTTAGGCATGGGAGGAACTGGGAGCCCTGATGTAGCTTCCTTTGGGAGGAAGGTGATTAGGAAAACCTTCCCTAAGGAAGCAACATTCAAGATGAGATATGAAAGCTAAATAAAGAGTTAATTAGGCTAAGTGCCAAGGCAGAGTTGAACAGAGGAATACTCGAAGTGGAAGAACAGCATGTTCAAAGGCTTGGAAAGGGGAAGGAACATAGGCAGGACAAAGATGGTGCAGCATGTAGGTGACTTTGCTAAGGACTTGGGTTTTCAGCCTCTGGGCGATGGGAAAACACAGAAAGGTTTGAAACAGGGGAGATATAATTAACTTCACGGTTTTCAGTTTGTTTGTTTTCGCAAATGATTGCTTTAGTTACAGTGAGGAGAATTTTTGGAGGGACTAAGAATATGCTAATAACTTGGGAGATTCCTTTAATAATCCAGGTAAAAGGTAACAGCAGCTTGGACTAGAATGGTGGGTGCAGATGGAGAGAACTGGAAGGATAAGAGATGTACGGAGGAGATAAGATGCACAGGAGCTGGTGACAGATGAGATTTGGGGTTGAGTGGGAGGGAGAGGTCAAGGATCGTCGCCAACATAACCAGATGGATAACTGTGGCGGCACTGCTGAGGTGGGACACCACACATCGAGGACCAGGATATTTGGGGAAGGGGGTGGAAGAAGAGGAGCTCATCTCAAATTGATTTGATACATACTGAGTCTGATAGCCTGTGAGACAGCCACCTGAAGATAGCCAGGAGGCAGCTGGACATCCATATGTCTGGACCATAGAGAAAGAACTAGAGAATGAATCTGAAAACTGTTAGCTAACAGGTGGTAACTGGAGACTCTATGGAGAGACTTTAGAGTGGGGAAAGAGCCTAGGTCTGAGCCTGGAGAAAATCCAGCATTCAAAGTCTGGATAAAGGAGGATAAGCTGCTGAAGAACCTGAGAAGGGACAGCTGAGAGACAGAAGGGGAACCAGAAGCTGGGTTGTCACAAGATGGCCAAAGAGTAGTGTTTCAGGAAGGAAGGAAAGAAGGAAGGAAGGAGTGGTCAAAACTGCTGAATTTCTCTGAAGCATGAGGACTGAAAGCCATACACTGCATTCAGCAAAGAGGAGGTCCTCTAGCCAGTGAAGGTCAGCTCCAGGAAAACCAGAGTTTTGGATAAGAGAGCAGGAGGTGAGGAAACAAACAGTAAACACATAGAACTCTCCAAAACTTTGGCTACTAAGTGTGTGTGGTGTCAGGCAGAGATGCTCGAGCATGTTGAAATGCTGGTGGGGGGAATTCTTCAAGAAGGTAGAGAATGGGAGACAGAACCCAGGTAGAGAGGTGAAAGGAGGTCTCCTCAGCTGCTATAACAGGATGGGAGGAAGTAATGACATGTGGAAGTGCTGTGCACTTTCACGCCCCATGCAGAAGTCATCTGTGGGGAGGGAGGGTTGGTGATTTCAGAGTGGAGAAGTTTTTGAAAGAGAGGTTTGTGGAGAGTGTGAGAATAAGGTGATCAGAGAAACATGAAATTTCTGAGCCCCAAGAAGGCCTCCATTGATGCTGGTGATCACAAATGTATAGCTGTTCACCTTCTGCCTGCCACAGGCATGGAGAAAGTGAGTTCTGGGTTTATCCAGGCTTGTGATTTCTCTCAAGAGTGCAGTGAAATATAAAGGTGCACAAAATCTGGGGTACTGCTAGGAGGAGTGGGAATGGTGGACCATGGACTCCAAGCTGGACTGGATTAGGTTGGTGACCAGGAGTGATGACTGGGACGGGTAGGTGGGTGGGTAAGGTGGATTGTTCAGGGGACAGGAGACTGTGGGGAGCACAGAGAGTTGGCCAACCACACAGTGTCTCTGGTCAGAGCATATTGTTATAATCACTGATTTCTATGATTCCAGGATTTCTGTGGTTCACGTAGAGGAATTTCACTCAGTGCCAAAGGTCCAGGGTGTGACTCTGGGAGCAGCTGCGGGGGAATGCAAAGGAAATGTTTCCCAGTTGGGCGACGCCAGAGTGTTGGAGGAACCAACCCTACTGATGCTGAAATCATCCAAGATGATGGCAGGACTGGGGTAGAGAAAGTCTATAAGCTGGTGCCAAAGTCCTCAAGGTATGAAAGGTGGTTAAGTGACAGTGATGAAAAGGAGAAAAGGTCAGTGTCTCTAAATAGCACAACTCTTAGAGAAAGAAAGCAGACTTGGTTGCTGTGGAAGTTGCTTGTTTGTTTAAATAGGAGGATGGGAGACGGGTTTTAAAATAAGAGGAAATGAAAGGATGCTTACCTATGTCCTGACTTGGAGGGCTGGGAAGTGTGAAAAGAGGTATGAGAGTGGCTAACAAGAAGTCAACTCAGGGTGAGGGTTACAGATGTTAATAGATGGAGCTGGAGAGAATGTTCTAGAAGGGACTGAAGATATAAGGAAGGATGTTTTTCCCGTAATTCAAGTGGATGGGTATGGGGCAGGGAATGGAAGGCTTGGTCAGGGGCAAGGATGTACAGACATGAAGTCTGATAGAGAAATAGATACAAACAGAACATGAGTTGGGGGTGTAGAGAAGGGAGTTAACTGCTTGGGGTCACAAATATGGTGTATGGGAAGGTTTTGCAAAGGTGGTTAAATCTAAGCTAAAATTAGGCAATCTGGATGAAATGGATGTATTCCTGGAAACTTACAACTTATTAAAACTGAAACAGGAAGAAACAGAAAACCTGAACAGACCCATAGCCTGCAAGGAAATTGAAGCAGTCATCAAAAACCTCCCAACAAATAAGAGTCCAGGGCTGGATGGCTTCCCAAGGGAATTCTACCAAACATTTTTTTAAATATTTTTTTTAATTAAAAAAAAATTTTTTTAATTTTAATTTTTTTATTTAAACATATAATGTAACCCCACTCCCCTCTCCCACCCC
>ML109806.1:55098-95990 GCA_003697995.1 Taxidea taxus jeffersonii | reverse complement strand
GGCAGCATGAAATGGGATTTCTATCCAGAAGTAGAAGCAGTTTGTTACTGTGAAGTCCTTTTCCCCAGGGATGGCTTTTATGAGGTACAGTTGGAGATTCCAACTCTACTATTCAAATTAATCAGATTTTTTGGGCAGAATGCCTCTGGAACCCCCTACAAAGACTCTTTTCCTCTTCATACTCTGCAAATTACTTAATGAAAACACTGGATTACACAAAACAAAAGGATTTTTCCGCTTATGTCAATCAAGCATTGATGGTTTTATTTTTGTTTCTAAAACAAGAAAATGAAGGGAAGATTTTGTTTTACAAAGTCTGGATGAATCACCTTACTGCATAATTTTCTAAAAAATTTTATTGGCGGTTTGGGAAAATGTTGGCAATTCAATAATTTCCAACTTGAGACCATGTGATAAGACTCAACTATAAGCCAAATTTACCAACCTTTTTTTCTTAAACTAACCAGCTACTCTTTAAAGAGAAAAGTGATTTAGAACATAGGCATGCTTTAGCTTGACAAATGCCAAGAATATTCACTCATCTTTTACTATGTTGGGAACTCTGCTATTCATATTATAGATACAAAATTGGATAAGACTATGCTAGGAGTGAATAGGTTGGTGGAGCAGATTCAACTAAGCACCATACAACATAGAAACATGTACCCTTAACAGAGGCTGGGACAGGAGGGGAGTGTAAAGGGAAAGAAGAGGGGAAGAATACACTTTGAAGGAGAAGAACTTTCCTAGGTCATTAATGGGGGACAGACATTCTATGCAGATTGCATAGCATGAGGAAAGACAAACAAGTGTAAAAATTCCTGGTGTATTTAGGGAGTAGCTTTAACTGCACACCTGAGGCAAGAAGCCAGGAGTTGGGGAAGTGATGAGAAATGTGCTTGGGAAAGTCAGGAAGTGCTAGCTCTGGATATCCTGCCAAGAAGGAATTTGATATTTCTCTTGGTGACACTGAAGGATTTCAAGGATCCATTGAAGGAAATGAAAGAAACCACTAATATAGTCAGATCATTGCTCTAGGAAGATAATTGATGGCCAGGTGGAGGAGAGTCAGGAGAGGGAGTAATTTGTTCGCAGAGAATGATAGAGGCTATTACGAGAATCCGCGAAGGCAATCCGAAAGGTCTAAACTAAGGACGTGCAAAAAGGATAAGAAATAATATGTAAATATAATATACAAATAATGTATTTAGGAGACATGTATGAAGAATTAATATAATCAATATAACTACATAATGACCAACTGCAAATGCAGATGAGCAGTGAGAGATAAGAGAAAGAAATAAGCTTAAAAAGTCTCCAAACTGGGTGATTATAAAATTTTTTTTAAGATTTTATTTATTTATTAGTTAGAGAGAGAGAGAGAGCACAGGCAGACAGAGAGGCAGACAGAGGCAGAGGGAGGAGCAGGCTCCCTGCTGAGCAAGGAGCCCGATGTGGGACTCCATCCCAGGACGCTGGGATCATGACCTGAGCTGAAGGCAGCCGCTTAACCAACTGAGCCACCCAGGCGTCCCAAAACTGGGTGATTATAAATAGAAATTCCTAAGAGCAGATTCATGGAGAACATGGTAAGTTTGGTTTGGGATATGCTGAGTCTGAGACACTAACTGGGGAAGAACTTTAAGTTATTGGAAATACGAATCTAGAACTCGGGGAACATGTCAGGTACAGTTTGGGAATCCCCTTACCAGAAGTGAATGGGGAAATCATAGCTGAGACACTCAGGGAAAGAGGTTCGGGGAAGCAGATTTCCTGTTGCATATCACCTCCAATGACAGCGAGCTTTCTGAGATGCCCTGTTGAGAAAAATTTAAGGCCCCTTTCAGGCAGAATGGGAAAGAGCACCATGAATGATGATTATATCTGCCACTGGCTCCAGGGAAGGAAATGGTTGCATCTGTGTCAGACATTAGACATTCCCAGTAAGAAAAAAAGGGACTCAAGATCCAACCCCTGGAGAACACCAGTCCTTTAGGGACAGTGGGAAAGTTTGTGCAGGTAAAAGAGAACAAGAACAGAGTTAGGAGGAACATGAGCCAGTGTGTAACATTGTAGTACTTAGCTCAGCATCTCAGACATCGTAGTCAAAAGTATTTGTTTAGAGGTTGGAGAAGTTAATAAAATCAAATGTTGACAACTATACTGCAATTGGAGTGATATGGAAGGTCAGGAGCATGATTCATCACAAAGAGAACAACAATATCCCCAGGTGTTTTGGGTTAAGGATATTAACACTTTGGTTATTTTCTCCATTTGAGAGTTGCTGTTCTCCCACTTTTCACATAAATATGGCAATTAGTCTAGTGTATGATCATTTGGGCTAATACTACAGAAAAAACCTCTTAAAACAGGTAACAGGATAAAAATTTATATGACTTGGTGTAGGAAGTTGAGAAATTACATATAGAAAAATAATCGTTAAGGAAAAAAGTGAAAATGAAGGAAGGATACTCCTTGGGACATATCCACAAAGAAGAGAGCTAAATTCTCCCTTTTACACTCACAAATTCTTTTAGGAACAAAAGGAGAGAAGAGATGCCCCATCTATCAGATAATGTAGAGAATCAAATGCTTCCAGCCTGCAGGGAGCATGTAAACACCACTACCCCATTATTCAGGCATTTTGTATTTGAAGAAACTTCTTTGCCTCTGAAACTTGACTCTAAAAAAGGCAATGACTCATCCATTAAATGCTTTCTTCTGAACATTAAACCTGTGTATGACACCGCTCAACCTGTCAAGGGTGTTGGCAGAATCAATGAAAGGATGTGGAGGCTTTAGAAACAAGTGGAATGTAGCTGCCACCACTAGGAGACAAAGTTTTGGGGCTGTATTATGTCTGTCCATTGACAGTAGGGCAAGTGGGAATAAGTGCTAACATGAAAACACAAATATAAATAAGCAGAATGGGGCGCCTGGGTGGCTCAGTGGATTAAAGCTTCTGCCTTCGGCTCTGGTCATGATCCCATGGGGCTCTCTGCTCAGCAGGGAGCCTACTTCCCCCTCTCTCTCTGCCTGCCTCTCGGCCTGCTTGTGATCTCTGTCAACTAAATAAATAAAATCTTTAAAAAAAAGAAATAAGTAGAATATTCAGCAATTATGATACATATGGGGAGATAAAGTCCAAAGAAGGAAGAAATCACATCTTCCTTCTTTGGAAGGAAGGAATCGGTATCAGCAAAACCTCTTTGGAAGACTTTCCAAACGCTTCCAAAGAAGAATAAGACTGGCAAAGCCTCTTTGAAAAAGGTAAGGTTTACACTGAACCCTAAAAAAACCCGAAGGAAAAAAACGCATAAAATTCTCATCAGTGAGTAGTAGGAGGCAAGGTAAAGCAGGTAACTTGAGCAAAGGCAAAGGAAGAGAAATCTGACAAATTCTGGAAGAGAGGATGAGCCAGCTGAGCCACAGAAGACATTTGAGGACTCTGGAGTCTCTGATTCCCCTCTTCAGCACCCCAACTTACTTCCCATCGCTCCTTTCTTGTCTCCTTTGGCTTTGAGTTGGGCACTGGTTGTTTGGGTTCCTGCCAAAGGAAGAAGTGTGAAGGTGCCCCTCATGTTGCTTCTATCTCCTATGCTTCATAACGCTCCGAGATGATGCCAATACAAGGTTTTGCAAGCCAGCTTCCCCCAGCTGTTGGAGAAAGAATTTACTGATGTAAGTCTAAAAACCTCAGAGGACCTAAAACAAAAGAACATTTTCTAAAAATGGGAAGGCAGGAATAAGTCCTCTCACATGGGCTGTGAAGAGGTGCTAGAAGAGAGACTCCAATACTTCTGAACTTTTGTAGCTTTAAGGATTGGAAAATATAACCTATCTTTGGATAGAGGTCTTACTTTTTTTTTTTATAAGCACAATTTTTTGGGTAAGCTTTTTAATCCTGAAGATGTGATGTGCCCTACTTACTGTTCTAGGGGCAGCCCTGAATTGGTCATCTAAACTCAGCTGTTTCTAACAGAGGCAGAGTAGCCTTGCTATGATTACATGCTGGACTTTTTTTATTTCCCAGAATTTGGTATAAGCTTCTTGATGGCAAACTCTATATTTTATACTTCTTTATATCCGCCATGTTTTATTTTATTTTGCTTAAAACATTATTTTGTCTTGATTGAATATTGCCTGGCCCTCTACTTTACTCAGTTATTTAAACAAATAACACTGAGAGAGAGGAGGCTCTGAGAAAGATTTTCATTGTCCCTTGGACCTTTTAATAGTTTAACTCAAACTTTTTTTTTTTTTAATTATAAAACTAACACATACCTCACAATAGCCAACTGGTGGCAACCATCCAAATGTCCATCAAGAGACAAATGGATAAACAAGATGTGGTATATACACACAATAGAGGACTATCCAGCCACAAAACCGAACGGCATTCTGATACATGCTACAACATGGACGAACCTTAAAAACATCAGCTGAAAGATGCCAGGCACAGAAGGCCACATCTTGCGTGATTCCGTTTACATGAAATATCCCAGAATGGACAAAGCTGTGGTGACAAAAAGCAGACTAGTGATTGTCAGGCACTGGGGGAGAATGGGAAATGAGGAGTAAAGGCCTAATATGTACAGAGCTCTCCCTTCAAGGTGATGAAGGAAGTTCCAGAACCAGAAAGCATTATGAACGGACTTAACACCACTGCCTGGTACACTCTAATATGGTTAAAATTGTAAATTGTATGTTAAGTGTATTTTGCTGCAATAAAAAATAAATTTAAAAAACTTAATCAAGCTCATCGTGGAAATTCCACTAAGTTAAATTCCCTGACAGGAGTTCCAAATAAAATACTATACATATACTAAGGAATTATTCATTGTTTATCTGAAATTCTAATTTAACTAGATGCCTATATTTTTATGCTAAATCTGGCAGCACTACTGAGAGTGGAAATTTTGTTTTTGTCATTGCTTTATTCTAAGCACTTAGGATAGTGTCTGGAACATGGTAGATATAACCTCAATAAATATGTTACATGAATATAAATTTGAAAAGACTTGTAAAAAATAGAAACTACAATATAGAAAGAAGAAACTAAAATCATTCATAGATCCACCAACCAAGAAAAATAACTCAGAATTTTTGGCTACTTCTACCTAGAGCCTTCTATGTATTTTGTTTCTTGGTTATTATTGCTGTAGGCCAACTGCATATCTTACTTTTTTCAGTGATGACTTTAATGGAAGCATCCATCATACTACCGAGCTCTCCTAATAAACATAAATTATAAAAGCTGAATGATGATATTGTGTAGCTATGTCATAGTTTATTTACCTATTTTCATATCATAAAATAATCAGTTAACTTTATTTTTAGTGCTTTATATAGTGTATCAGTAAACATATTGGTCTCTAAATCTTTGTTTTTGATTTTCCCAAGATAAATTAGTAGAAGAAGAGTTACTACGTGGAAGGAAATATACATCTTACCACTGTCAATCTGTATGGAAATATTGATTTCCAAAGCATCAGTTTAATATATGCTTCTACCTGTGATGAATTCAGCTGCTCATTTCACTGCCCTGGCCACTCTCTTTATGACAGCCTAAAATCTTTGTTAATTTCATGGAGGAAAGAGAATATCTTGTTTTAACTTATGACTTTTTAAAAAAAATGAAAACTGAACATTTTCCCACACATTTGCTAATCAATCATTTCTTTTGTGACTGGTCTCTGTTGATTTACTTAGGGGCAAGACTTAATGTTCTCATTAATTTGTATGTACTTATTTTAGATCAGAGATATTAATCCTTTGCCTGCCATTCATTTAATAAATATCATTTTTTGTCTGTTGTTAAATTTTAGTCATTCCTTTTGTGATAAGGGCTTTATTAAAAGATAGGAGTGCTGGTTTATTTGTTACTACCTCTCGTGATTTCCTTTTGGTCTGAAATGCTGGCAGAGTCAGCATCACCTCAAGGTCTCGGTGTCTGAGAGTGGACAGAAGGAAAAAAATGTAAAGAAAAAGCAAGGGCAAAAAACAAACAAAAAGGGCAAGGGCACTTGGTCTTTGGAGAGCATCATTATTCTTCTCTCGTAGGGTCCTGTTTGTTTGGTCAGCCACAGCCTGAACCACTGCTCTGCTTCCTTCAGTGTGTGTAGCCTTACTGTCAATGCCCAGCCATACCCTCATGTCTAACTTTTCCCGATTTTTTTTTCCCAGAAAATTTACTTTGCTGGTAAGATGAAGGTCACTTTTATATCCATTCAGTGGTTTTTGGTACTGTCAACAAATATTCATGGAACTTACACAATGAAAAGTTTAGCCTTGGAGAATTCATTTTAAGGTGAATCCGAACCAAGAATGCCTTGTACCTAAAGTTCACAACTATCCATTAGGATATGAAAGATAACACACTGACACCAATCCAGCTTAGATGGACTGGCTGTCCTGTGACAATAGACCAGCGCATGACATGATTGTTGGGACAGAGGAAGAAAATATTAGAACTTCTGCTTATATTTATTATAGATCATCTTGTAAAGTTTTTATTATTTGTTCACCTTGTGATACATATACTTAGTAAATAAATAAACATAAATTGGAGGAATATACTGATTTTTTTAATGGCAGGGGTGCACAAAAATGCCTCGGAAATGACTATAAGAGATAACTAGAAAGTATAACTATTAGTGAAAGGGGCACAAAAGAAAAGACTAAAAATGAAGAGAAACACTGAGTAAGGTTTCATTCATATGTATTAGCTCCCCATCACAGAGAGGAATGGCATCCAAAAGTTATTTTTTATAAGATGAGTTTTCACTTCTTTTGAGAGTATTTGAATGAAATCTGATTGCACTAAGGAAATTTACTCAGGCAGGAGGTCCAACCTCTACCAATGGTAAACTAGAAGTAATTTTAGATTAAAAAGAAAAACAAAACAGAAACACAAGAAACGTTATGAGCCCAAATGGAATGATGTTATTTTAAATTAGTTAAACTAAGTTTTATTTCTAAGAGATGTTCTGCTTAGCAATTAAGGAAGACAGATAAAGGCACTGTTAGGGTTCATGGGATAGGAGTTTCTGATATATGGTATAGTATATTCCATTTTTTGAGTGACATTTTTTAGTATACTTCACTATTTGCTTTGCATAATTTTAACATCAGCATATAACCAGATATCTGGCATCTCCATTATTTCCTCTTCCAGGTGTGCCTTAATCAGGCAAAAACTAGGGAAATGGTCAATGTGACTGCTAGCAGTAGACAGCTTTTGTAATGTTTGCTCAGGTTGCAATGACCACATGATGGGACCCTCCTGTCCTATTGAGGCTGGGCCCTCAATAGGAGCCAATCTGAAAGCCAATCTGAGAAACAGAACTCCACACTTCAAGGACAACTTTTATTGTACCTATGGTACTGACCACAATGTGGTGGGTCAAATCTCCATGAAGATTTGGGAACAGAGGAAACTGATGGCAGAAGGAAAAAAAGGAAAGAAAAACAGACAAGGTGAGTGGAGAGGAAGGATTATGAATTTTCTGGAGATTCCTATTTTCAGGAACCATTCGTGTCTTCTTTCCTTGAAGTCTGAGAATTCCCTTGAATTGCTCTGTATTCCTTGAATCATTATGTCCTTGTGACACATTTTTCCTTGTGTTTTTTGAAAGTTATCTACAATTGGTTTCAAATACCAGGAGCCATAGTGCTAACACACATATTACATGTTGGCCTTCACAACTTTAGCGTGTGGAACAATATGCTGGCAGATGGAAGGCTGTTCACTCTCGCATCAGAAGGCATTCTCAATACCCAAGCACAGCTCTGCTCTGCTTAATTCAGCAGGCACAGTTTCCCTACAGGATCCTTCACATATGTTAATAGTTTGTGTGGCTGACCCACTGCAGTTGCTGAAGTGGCCAAGGACATTAGCTTTATCCTTCTGACAGTTGTTTTTTTCAATATGCTGCATGGCCAGAAATGAATTTTCTGCAATTAATCAATTTTGTTACATTAAGTGTGTCTGTGGTTCTGTGAGAGTATTTTTCCAATGAAGCCATGGACTCCTGGGAGCTTTTGTCTCCAGAAGTAGAGGAATATGAGGAGGCCAAGCTTGAAGACTGTAAGGGATGTCTTCTTGAACAGCCTCAGCCTCAGAGGAGACAATGAGAGTTCCCTTCTGAGGAGCTATGAAGTTCCTTATGGGCAAATAGGAGCTCAACTCAGGTGTCATTTGAATAAATAGAAAACTACTTTGCAGTCAAAATGGTGAGGTCTGAACATACTAGTTACGTGTCCTGAAGTAAGAGATTCTGCTTAACTCATCAACAGACAGCTGCTCACATAATTTGATTTGAAGGTTACTGCAAGGTTTCTCTTTCCAAAAAATAATTCCCTCACAGAGCACATCACCCACTCCTACAGGAAATTCCAACCTTCTTTGATCAGAAAACTCAGGGAGAGCCAGGAATTGTCCCCAGAAGGTTGAACTGCAGATGTTATCTAGGAGCAAAGGAGAATCCTATGGGTTCTATTGATCTCTCATTGTACAATGGCAAGCATTGGCTTATTATTAGACCAACAAACTGTTCCCTAGGAAACCAGGAAAGTGGTGGGGGTGAGAGATAAGTGCAGGTGAGCAGTAAAGTTAGAGGATGTTATCAAATAACCTGAGGTAGACATGGATCCTCAGAGCTGAACGTGGAAGGTTGGCATAAGAAGAGCCCACACAATGACCCCATTGTGGTTTGGATACTAGAGAGATTATAAGAGACCAAGAGCAGCGTGAAGAAATGTCCTGGATGATGATACAAAAACAGAACGCCTCAGGGACCTCAAAGGTTTACCTTGCTCTCTTGTTGATCTGAACAACTACTATTTGAAGAATTTGTATTAATACCTGGAACTATTCTCCTGAGTTCCTCAAATATCCATTATATTTGTGAGAAAGTAAGGATCAGTTATAAATGACTGCTTCTGTCCTTCTGCCCTTTTTTAAAGAAAAAGTATTACCTTCCACTTACATGAAGAGGATTCATGGTGGCTATGCACACTTCACTAAAGCAGAACTGGATGGGAACAGATGTACACCCACACTAATTCACTGTTGCCCTGAAGTTAAAACTGATAGTGGTGAAATTGGTGTGTCTTTAGACTAAGGTTGCTAGATTTAGCAAATAAAAATATGGGGCATCCAATTGAATTTGAATTTCAAAGTCAAATTGAAATTTAACTATATGTTCTGCATTTTATCTGGCAACTCTACTTTGGAACTAATGGGGAGTGTCTTTTTCATACACGTACTCTTCATATTTATATAGAAAGCAACTAAAACTGGGAACTGAATATTCAATTTGAATCACAAAACAATTACTGGGTAGGCACTTCTGTTTTGTGAACTATTGTGCTAGGCTGTGGGGAAATCAAACAAGATTAAAATACCATCACTCTTTCTTCCATGTTTACGATCTAAAGGGAAAAGCATTTGTATAAATAGCCATCAATAATACAAGGCAGAAGGAAATGTGCCAAATAGATTGTGTATTTTTTTTTAAAGATTTTATTTATTTATTTGACAGACAGAGATCACAAGTAGGCAGAGAGGCAGGCAGAGAGAGGAAGAAGCAGACTCCCTGGGAGCAGAGAGTCCGATGTGGGGCTCGATTCCAGGACCTGAGATCATGACCCGAGCCGAAGGCAGAGGCTTTAACCCACTGAGCCACCCAGGCACCCCTAAGTAGATTGTGTATTAAGACTACAGAAGGAGTGATTAAGTTTGATGGAAAGAATCTGGAAAGAACTTCGAAGAATATGCAGCATCTCTGTCAACAGAGAAGGGAGAAAGGGTGTTCCAGGTTCAGGGAACAGTAAACATGAGCAAAATATGGGAGGGATAAATGCTCATGGTCTATGTTTGAGAAGCAGTGAGTGGACTAGTAGCAGGGGCACAGAAGGTGCAGAGAAATGAGGTGGAGTTGATGCTGAAAATGCTAGGTTAGGGCTGGATGGAGGATGGTCTCATAAATTATGCTAATTAAGACTTACTTTCATGAGCAAAGGTATGGAGGTGAAGGAATAGCCTAAAGGCTCTGGGTTTTGTTTTTTTGGTTTTTTTCTTCTTTCTTTCTTTCTTTTTTTGAGCCTAAAGTGTTCTGAGATGAGAAGAGCATAAATCCACCCTGTGATTAGGATGACACATCTGTAGCCACAAAATGATGGATGGGTGAGGCAAGAGTTCAGAGGCAGGGAGTTTTAGCTTAGTAGGATGATGGCAATTATGGGCAAATGGGGAATTATACTCATGATTTTAGGAAAAATTAGCCACTTTCTCTTTAATGTACTGAAAAGCCTACTTTCTGTGTTGAAGTGAAGTAAGAGCCCCTTTAATGCCCCTTATGTTGTTGATCTTGGCCTCTGACGTCCTATGGGGCCCAGACCTGCCATTTTCCTCCCCATAGCTAGCAGTTCTGTGTCCCCCTGCATATCCAAGTGGTACATAGAACAATTCTTGGGATAACAAATATCCCTAAATCTCTCTGGACTGAAAACTTGGACTCACCACTCTGATCCTAATATAAAGGGAAGTGCTTATGCTGCTTACAGGGATCGGGAAAAGCATGAATTAAATTACTTATCGAGAACTTCTTCCCTCCATAGATTTGTAATTTCATGTTCTTTATGGAAAAGATAATTTTATTTTTACTATTAAGCATGTATCTTCATTCAGATGCTTAATTCTCTTAGTTTGAATTTCTTCACTGACCACCTTTATTTATATCTGTAATAAGAGATAAAACAAATCAATACCCATAATGGTAACTAAAAGTCATTAACTATTATTAAACACTACATATTTTCTAGTCACTGTATTAATTTATATGAATTATCTTATTTAATCTATCCACTATCCTATGAATGGATCAAAAATGTTATTAAGAGATAATTCATATAAGAAGAATGAAAATATCATGGGAATTATTAAAATTCTAAAAGGTACCTCAAAGACATGCAAATTATTTTTAAAGGATGCCATTTTTACTTGTTAACTTGGTACATATTAAGAAGAAATAGCTCCAAATGCTGCTTTCAATATAGTCTCATGTACTACTAGTAGGATGAAAGTTGGTAAGACTTTTTTGGAAGGCCAATTTTCAATAAGTGAAATTTCCATGCCCCATTACCCAGAAATTATATGTGAGGAAATTTGTGCCAGATAAATAATTAGAAAGGTATAAAAGATTATGGTATAAGGATGTCACTACAATATTATTATTGGAAAATGAAAAAGACCTAAGTACTTAAGAATAAGAGATTTGTGAGTTATGTTTTAATTACTGCTACAAGGGTAATTGGTTAGGAGGATGGAAGATGACTTTTTGTTCATTCTTTAAATTTCTTTGAGAACGGTATTAAAGCAGTTTAAGAGTGCTCTCCATGTTATTAAGACACTATAGATGGTATTTTAAAAGAAATTATTTAAATTTCCTTCCTTATTTTTCTTTATACTCTACTATCCATACAGTGGAAGAATAAACATGGCTTAAAAGTTTACAGTTAGGGGCGCCTGGGTGGCTCAGTGGGTTAAAGCCTCTGCCTTCAGCTCAGGTCGTGATCCCAGGGTCCTGGGATCGAGCCCCGCATATGGCTCTCTGCTCAGCGGGGAGCCTGCTTCCTCCTCTCTCTCTCTGCCTGCCTCTCTGCCTGCTTGTAATCTCTGTCTGTCAAATAAATAAATAAAATCTTAAAAAAAAAGTTTACAGTTAATTTTTGTGTCTTTTTAATTAACAATCAGTATTCTTCACACCATAAATTTTAGGAATTATTATACAATAATGGATACTTATATAATTCAGCCCATCAGATCTGTCTTGTCATATTGTTAATGATTTTTTCTTTGAATCTTTTCCCATACACTGGATTCAGGCTGTAGTGAGCCAGTTTTGTTTTGTTTTGTTTTATTTTGTTTTTTATTTTCTTTAAAATTTATTTTATTCTTGGATGAGAAAAAAGAAGCGATGTGAGCACCTAGCCAATCTATTGAACTCCTTTTTTCCCAGTTTAAAAAAATTCTAAAAAGGAAAAAAAAGTATCTTGAGCTCTATGGATGTTTCAATTTGCTGCTGCTAATTCTTTAGATGTAATTTTTTCCTCAACATACAAACTTGGTTTTATTTTTCTTTTTGAGTCTAGTGGGCTCTCTGTCTAATTTTTTTCTATCCACCTGACAGTCAAAGAACTCCTGGTTTCTGTAAAGATTAAGTCAGGAAGCAGTTTTTAACGACAACAAATTGAAACGTTTGCACAAGGAAGTGTTGCTTTTATAAGTGATGGGAAACTTCAAATTTGATTACAAGCAACCTTTGGCTTCCTATCTGTTCAACAATAGGCTATGTTGTTAAGGGCAATTTCCATGCACAGCATGTGGGTCCCATTTTTTCATCCTTAGACATGGTTGTTTACTGTTCAGCACTGTTTATGCATTTTAATCAGGCTTTTTCAGTCTCCCTTAATAAATCACTACAAAGCAAATGTACCAAAACAAGAACTATTATGCAGTATTGGTTGCCCTTACACAATATTTGCTGCCCTCAAGTTTCACTCAGTACCCAAATTTAAAAAATAATGACAACAAGAACAAAATCCATAGCCAAGAGTATTATATTTAGAATTGCAACATTTCTGGCTAAAGATCCTCTTTGAGCTCCATTCTTTTACTGTAGGAGCCTGACTTTAAAATTCAGTTCAAGCAAGAATGACTTAACAATTGGAAACTGCCATCAGTCCTTAGGACTGAAAGTCTTTTTGATGGGATGAAGCTGACAGCCTAGTTCCTGCCTGGCAGGCATTCACATGGAATGAGCCTGTATTAGTGCAGATAAATGTTTAGACATTCAGGTATCTTGCTGTCTGAGAAGAGTATTACTGGTTAAGGCAATGGTAAGCAGAAGAAAAAGGAGTTCTCAGGCATTCATGCCTGAGTGAGGAAAGACAATGGCTTGTTAGCATCAGCTGGCAAGCGGGCAAAAGACAGTCTGACCTATCTCTCTTCCCTCCTTAAAGCTAAACTTTCATTTGGTTTTGAATAAACCAAGGAAAAAAAGTACATTCTTTTTCCTCCAAGAATTTGTTGTTGTTGTTGAATTAAATGGATTTTCTTAACTTTGGTTTCTAGCATCAAAGGCAGATTATTATAAGCTGTAGTATTTTTAAAGCACAGGCCAGAGGTAAGAATGCCCTGAAAAAAAAGAAGACTAGGGACATTGTACAATACAGATTTGCATTTTAAAACATGACAGCACTTAGAATTTAGATCCATTGATCAAGAGTGACATATTTTGGGACGCCTGGGTGGCTCAGTTGGTTAAGCAGCTGCCTTCGGCTCAGGTCATGATCCCAGAGTCCTGGGATCAAGTCCCACATCGGGCTCCTTGCTCGGCAGGGAGTCTGCTTCTCCCTCTGCCTGCCTCTCTGTCTGTCTGTGCTCATTTGCTCTCTCTCCCTCTCTCTCTCTGACAAATAAATAAATAAATAAATCTTTAAAAAAAAAGAAGAGTGACATATGTTAGGGGCGCCTGGGTAGCTCAGTGGGTTAAAGCCTCTGCCTTCGGCTCAGGTCATGATCCCAGGGTCCTGGGATCGAGCCCCACGTTGGGCTCTCTGCTTAGGAGGGCGCCTGCTTCCTCCTCTCTCTCTGCCTGCCTCTCTGCCTACTTGTGATCTGTCAAATAAATAAATAAAATCTTTAAAAAAAAAAAGAGTGACATATTTTAGAGGAGTCACTAGAAAATTAACAGTATAAATATGTATGCTGATTTGAGGCTCAGGAGGAGTTTACTAAATATGAGAATCATTGGAAAATATTCTAAGTGAGTAGATGGTCTCCAAAGCAAATAATTATTTGGTGAGATTTACATTAACCTGCTTTGCACAACACTCTGTGTTCCCCTTTGACTTCACTGTGTAAAAATCCTCCAGAGTCCCCTGGAATTCAGCACAGGCAGGTGCCATGCAGAATTCCTCACAAACCTGGCCAGCCAAAGTGCTATTCTGCACGTGGACCAGAGAAAATATTTCATGAGTGAGAAATCAAATTGTCATGTATTTAATTAAGAAGTAGATACAGGTGTTTGAGGATCTTTTCTAAAGACATTCAAAAGGTGACGTGCATACCTTTAAAGATGTTCTGGTCTTCATCCTTGCACAGGACAAAAATATCCCATCTGAAAAATAGGAGCTTGGCATTTAATTTACAACTTTTCTGAACTGTATTGAGCTGCCCAGAAAATCACTCTTCACCTATTTTTGCGTATAGATTTTTATCTCTTTTTTTGTCCAAATTTTTTTTTTCTCAATCCTTGATTTCTTTCCTCATGATGCTCTCCTTGCTATTGGTTGCCTTAGGGATAAATAACCCAGAAAATATTACATTTTCACAATTTAATTTAGTCTTTCTCATAAATTCACTACAATTCTCTATTTCTCAGTCCACAGTCCTTTGAGGTAGAGGCTATCTGTGAACTCCTCAGTACTCTCCTCAGTAATATTGATTCACCTCTTTCTCTTTCATGAATGAACACACATTTTGCACAGATAATGGACTACATTTCTCAGCCTTCCCAGGGTTTGGTGTGCTGATAGACTGTGGTCTAACCAATAAATTGTAAACAAAAGTATTGTATGGGTTCTAGAGGAAATCTGCCTGGAATACAGATATGATGCTGGAGCTCTAGCAGCTATATGGACTTTGGGGATTGGAATCACATCCTATAAGTAGCAGAGCTATGAACTGGAAGGATCCCGAGTCTTCAGTAACTTTATGGAGATGTCATTCTAGTCCTGAGCCATGTTAGATTTCTCTGTTATACACAACTGAAATAATTGTAATGGGTACACCCTGACTCAATTATGGGGAAAAGTTAAGGTGGGGAAAAAGGATAGTTTGACATGATTAGCAGAAACTTAAACTATTAAAAAAAATCACATCAAGAAAAAAGAGAGAGAGCTTAACCCAGCTGGAATTTTTATACATGGCAATTTTCTTTTTAGATATGTGTTTCTGATAGCTAAGTATCTATTTTAATCTATAAATGTTTATGATTTGGATAAATTCTCCCTATGGCCTATGATAAAAATCACTGATTGGAAAATATATGGGATTATTAGCATCAAAACTTTAAACCAAATGCTGCCAGGCATTAGGGAAACAATACAGATTGGTGTGTTTATATCTGGTTTGGTTAGTACAAAGCATTTCTTTAAAGTTCTCTTTGCCTTAATAGTTTGGTTATGAACTGTTCATAGCTAAGAAAAAAATACTTCTCGAATATAATAATCAGAATGGTATTATTATTATCACTTATTTTTTTTTAAAGATTTTTATTTATTTATTTATTTGATAGACAGAGATCACAAGTAGGCAGAGAGGCAGAGAGAGAGAGGAGGAAGCAGGCTGTCCGCAGAGCAGAGAGCCCGATGCGGGGCTCGATCCCACGATCCTGGGATCATGACCCGAGCCGAAGGCAGCGGCTTTAACCCGCTGAGGCACCCAGGCGCCCCTATTATCATTTATTATTGTTGCCAACACTTACGGAGCACTTATGACATGTGAGCACTTTGCTAAATACTTTACTTATATTAGTTTTATTTAATTCTTTCACCTATAAGATAGAAATGTAATTATTATCCTCACTTTCCAGTTGAGGAGATCAAAGCCTAGAGAGTATATCAGTGGCTTTAGAAAATGGAAGATAAGACAATTCAGACTTATCATAGGCAACTAGAAAAGTCAGAGGGGAACCCCAAAAAAAGTTTGCTTGAAGGTACTGGACTGCTAATGAGGTAGTGTAGTCCTCAAACCAGAGGATTATAAAAATACAGAAATGTGAGCTTAGTATTTGAGGAAAGGGTAGATAGGAAGAGGGGGAATGTTTTCTCCACTTGAACTTGAAGGTTTTCGAAGGATGGCTGAGTGGAGTACTTTAGGTTTATAGAATGAGGGCCACAAAAGTTAGAGTCCAGGACCTTTTGGAGTTGGGAGCTCAGGTAAACACTTTGGCTTGGGACCCTGAAAGGCTAAATTTTGCTATTAAAGGTGAACTACATATAATTTAGCCCACATATCAAAGTGCCCTAGAAAATCTCAATTCTTGAAATTAAATAAAGGTATTCTGAATTCATAATATTCCCAGGTACCTGACAAAATCAAATGAAAAATCCTCTCTAGAGAAAGACAACATTATCCTAGGGTTCAAATGATTTCACAAATTTCTATATACAATATGCGGTCAGTCAATAATAACATAGCATATCAGGAGACTAGTTAGTATAAAGACAATCAGCAGAAACAACAGACTACAGAAACAGAACCCTAAGACCACTGGATATTAAATTAATAAAATGCTGGTTTAAAATAGCTTGGATGCCAAGTTCAAGGAGATAAAAAATAAAATAAATTTTGTTGAGAGCTAGAAACTACAAAAAATGACATGACACAATTGGCTTTCCCCAAAACAATCCTTGTCAGAGTATAAATCTTACAATCTTAATAAAAGTTAAGAAATTAGTGGGTGGATTAATAGAAAATTAAATACAAATGAAGAAAGAATTAGTGAATTGAGAGAGCTTGGAACAAAATATTTAAAATTCAGATGGAGATATAAGACAAAATGTAAGAAAGAGAAAGATGAAAAACACAGAGGAAAGAATGAAAGAGTCTAACCTACATTTAATTAGAATGACAGGAAGACTTAATAGAGAAATGGAAAGAATCAATGTTCAAAGAGATGAAGGATGCATTTTTTCAAAAATTGCTGAAAGACAACAAATCATAGGTTTAAGAAACTATGTAAATGGATTCAGGATTAATATGATATCCACATCTGAATACATCATAGTAAAACTGAAGAAGAACAACTAAAAAGAGGAAAAACACTGAGGAAAAAAAGAGATTACATTAAAGAAATAGGTCTGAGAACTGCTGTGTCAATACAAACAATGAAAGCCAAAGACAATAGTATGAAATATCAGGTACACCAATCTAGAATTCTTTACCTAATCAAAATGTCCTTCCAGAGTAAACAAAAATGGAGAGAATTTATTTTCAGAACATCCAAAATAAATGAAATGTGAAACATATTTTTTAGGAAGAAGGAAAACAATACCAAATAGAAATTCAGAGAGTAAGGACAGGAAGATGAATAGTAAAAATTTGGGTAAATGTAAATCAATAAAATAGTAATTATTATGACTTATACAGGTTTTTAAAAAAGGATTTATTTATTTTAGAGAGAGAGAGTGTGTGTGCACATGAGCAGGGGGTGGGGCAGAGGAAGAAGTGGAGGGAGAATCCCAACTCAACTCCCTACTGAGTACAGAGACTGATGTAGGGATCCAATCCTATAACACTGAGATCATGACCTGAGTGGAAATCAAGAGGCAGAGGCCCAACCAACTGAGCTATCCAGACACCCTGACTTACATAGTTAAAAAAATATCGAGGACTTGAAATATATGACAATAAGAGCATATAAGTTGGGAAGAGAGTTAATAGCATTAATGTATTGCAAGGTCTTTTCATTGCCCCAGAGGAGAGTAAAAGCCTCAACTAAGATTACTTTGATAAATGAAGTATGCATATGGAAATCTCTGGATAATCACTAAAGAATAATAAAAGAGCATATAACTAATTTCCAAGCTGAGGAAAAATAAGAAATACAAAAATGATCTAAAAGAAGGGAAGAAAGAAAAAAAAAAAGGAACATAAAATACATGGGACAAATAAAAAACTGATTAAAATGATGTATTTTTAAATCAAGTAAATCAATATTACATTAAGTATTAATAGATTAAATATTCTGATTAAAAAGCAGAGTATGAGACTGGATTAAAATATCTAACTTTATATGTTTATAAGAGATACACACAGAGCAGGTATGCTACATATTCAGAAAATCTAGGGGCTCCTGCTGGGTGGCTCAGTGGGTTAAAGCCTCTGCCTTCAGCTGGGTCATGATTCCAGGGTCATGGGATCAAGCCCCACACTGGGCTCTCTGCTCGTCAGGGAGCCTACTTCCCCCTCTCTCTCTGCCTGCCTCTCTGCCTACTTGTGATTTCTGTCTGTCAAATAAATAAATAAAATCTTTAAAAAAAAATAAAGAAAAGAAAAGCTGAAGGTAAGAGGATGGAAAAGGCTCATTTTGCAGGTGGATATAACAATTATAACAGTGTATAAATTTAATAATGTTACTTAAGAAAGAAAGAAATTGATAGAACTACAAGGAAAAAAATACAAAGCCACAATTACTGAGTAACTGTTATGAAAGGCAAACCAAACATAAAAAGACAAGGATACAGAAGATTTAAACAGCACAACATAACAGTTTAGACATCATGGAAATGTAAAGATATAAGAACCATAGAAAAATATGCAGCCTAAAATGCAAATACTTGGAAAAAATCTGAAATTAAATATCTAAGCAGCTCAAGAGGTGAAAAGAATAGCAAAATTAACCTTAAGAAAGTAAATAGTGGGGAAGGAGTCAAGATGGTGGAGAAGTAGCAGGCTGAGACGACATCAGGCAGTAGGAGATCAGCTAAATAGCCTATCAAACCATTCCGAACACCTACGAATCCAAAAGAGAATCGAAGAGAAGAACAACAATTCTAGAAACAGAAAATCGACCACTTTCTAAAAGGTAGGACCGGCGGAGAAGAGAATCCAACGCGACGGGAAGATAGACCCTGGGGGGAGGGGCCAGCTCCTGGCAAGCGGTGGAACAACAGAGCACAAAATCAGGACTTTTAAAAGTCCGCTCCATGGAGGGACATCGCTTCAGAGGCTAAACTGGGATGAAGACATTGTGGGGACAGCGTGGACTCAGGTCCCGCCGGGTCACAGAAGGATTGGGGGTGTCTGAGTGTCGCAGAGCTCACAGGTATTAGAGCGGGGAAGCTGGCTGCAGAGACAGAGCCAAGGAGTGAACTCTCAACTCAGGGTTACCTAGAGCCATGGTCTGTGACATGGGCCAGTGCTCTGTGCATGGGATCCCCACAAGATACGGGGAGACTGCGACCTGGGAGAGCTCAGGGATCTATGGGGTTCAGAGACTCCAGGTGGGACTCTGCCAGAGACAGAGATGCTTGGTCACAGGCTGGGTGACGTCGGAGTGCAGCCAGAGGCCAGTGAGACAGGACTGATTACGCACAATTTTCTCCGAGCACGAACGGAGGCTGGGGAGACGGGAGTGATTAAACGCTTTTCTCTGAAGGTGCACTGAAGACTGGGGCCCCTAGCTCTCGGCTCCTCCGAACCGGAGATTGGTAGGCCACCATTTTCATTCCCGTCCTCCAGAACTCTACGGAAAGCATTCAGGGAACAAAAGCTCCCGAAAGGGAACCTGAGAGGATTACTTAGCCGGACCCTGGTAAGGGCGGTGCAATTCTGCCTGGGGCAGAGACACTTGAAAATCACTACAACAGGCCCCTCCCCCAGAAGATCAACAAGAAATGCAGCCAAGACCAAGTTCACTTAACAAGGAGAACAGCGGAATTCCAGAGGAGGAGAAAGCAAAGCATGAAATTATTGGCTTTCTCCCCATGAATCTTTAGTCTTGAAAAGTTAATTAACTTTTTAAAATTTTTTTCTCTTCTGCTAATTTTTTTAAAATTTTACCCTTTCCTCTTTTAACATTTTTTTAAAAGATTTTATTTATTTATTTGACAGACAGATATCACAAGTAGGCAGAAAGGCAGGCAGAGAGAGAGAGGGAAGCGGGCTCCCTGCTGAGCAGAGAGCCCAATGTGGGGCTCGATCCCAGGACCCTGAGATCGTGACCTGAGCCAAAGGCAGAGGCTTAATCCACTGAGCCACCCAGGTGCCCCCTCTTTTAACGTTTTTTAACTAATCTTAATAACTTTCTTTAAAAAAATCTTTTTTGAACCTTTATTATTATAGTCATATTCTATCCTTCACTGTATCTAACTTTATTCTTTGTATACACATAGGGTTTTTTTTTCTTCTTAAAAATCTGGGTACAACTTCTTCTGATAGATCAAAATATACCCCAAATCTAGGACCGGGCTTGATCTAGTCTCCAGCCCAAGGAAGTTCTCTCCACTTTCTTTTTTTTTTTTGTATTATTTTATTCTCCCTACCAGCTTACCTATCAGCTTACCTTATCAACCTTATTCTCCCTACCAGCTTACCTACCAGCTTACCTTATCAACTCCTTTGTTAGGAAAATAAGAAAAAGAAAAAAAATTTTTTCATCTTTATAGTCATATTTCATCCCTTCATTGTGTTTACCCTTATATATGTTATTCATTCTTTAAAATTTTGGGAGGTAGTTTCTTCTAAGAGACCAAAATACTCCCAAAATTAAGTGGGTGACCCTGTTCTAGTCACCAGTCTAATACATATATATTTTTTTTTCTTTTTTTATATTTTTTATTTGTGTTCTCTTTTTTTTTAAATTTTTTTCTCTTTTCTGAACTTCTTTTTACCCCCTTTCTCCCCCAGCCCCCACAATTTGGGGTCTCTTCTGATTTGGTTAAAGCACATCTTCCTGGGGTGCTACTAAAAGGGTAATACTAAAATACCCTTTTAGTATTACATTTGCTCCTTCATATATTCTTATCTGGACAAAATGACAAGGCGGAAAAACTCACCACAAAAAAAAAGAACAGGAGGCAGTACTGAAGGCTAGGGACCTAATCAATACAGACATTGGTAATATGTCAGATCTGGAATTTAGGACAACGATTCTCAAGGTTCTAGCTGGGCTCGAAAAAGGCATGGAAGATATTAGAGAAACCCTGTCCGGAGAAATAAAAGCCCTTTCTGGAGAAATAAAAGAACTAAAATCTAATCAAGTTGAAATAAAAAAAGCTATTAATGAGGTGCAATAAAAAATGGAGGCTCTTACTGCTAGGATAAATGAAGCAGAAGAAAGAATTAGTGATATAGAAGACCAAATGACAGAGAATAAAGAAGCTGAGCAAAAGAAAGACAAACAACTACTGGATCACGAGGGGAGAATTCGAGAGATAAGTGATACCATAAGACGAAACAACATTAGAATAATTGGGGTTCCAGAAGAAGAAGAAAGAGAGGAGCAGAAGGTATATTGGAGAGAATTATTGTAGAGAATTTCCCTCATATAGCAAAAGGAACAAGCATCAAAATCCAGGAGGTGCAGAGAACCCCCCTCAAAATCAATAGGAATAAGTCCACACCCCGTCATCTAATAGTAAAATTTACAAGTCTTAGCGACAAAGAGAAAATCCTGAAAGCAGTACAGGACAAGAAGTCTGTAACATACAACGGTAAAAATATTAGATTGGCAGCAGACTTATCCACAGAGACCTGGTAAGCCAGAGAGAACTGGCATGATATATTCAGAGCACTAAATGAGAAAAACATGCAGCCAAGAATACTTTATCCAGCTAGGTTATCATTGAAAATAGAAGGAGAGATTAAAAGCTTCCAGGACAAACAAAAACTGAAAGAATTTGTAAACACCAAACCAGCTCTACAGGAAATATTGAAAGGGTCCTCTAAGCAAAGAGAGACCCTAAAAGTATTACCAGAAAGGAACAGAGACATTATACAGTAACAATCACCATACAGGCAATACAATGGCACTAAACTCATATCTCTCAATAGTTACCCTGAATGTAAATGGGCTAAATGCCCCAATCAAAAGACACAGGGTTTCAGAATGGATAAAAAAACAAAACCCATCCATATGCTGCCTACAAGAAACTCATCTTAGACCTGAAGACACCTCCAGATTGAAAGTGAGGGGGTGGAAAACAATTTACCATGCTAATGGACATCAGAAGAAAGCTGGGGTGGCAATCCTTATATCAGATCAATTAGATTTTAAGCCAAAGACTATAATAAGAGATGAGGAAGGACACTATATCATACTCAAAGGGTCTGTCCAACAAGAAGATCTAACAATTTTAAATATCTATGCCCCTAACATGGGAGCAGCCAACTATATAAACCAATTAATAACAAAATCAAAGAAACACATTGACAAGAATACAATAATAGTTGGAGACTTTAACACACCCCTCACTGAAATGGACAGATCATCCAAGCAAAAGATCAACAAGGAAATAAAGGTCTTAAATGACACACTGGACCAGATGGACATCACAGATATATTCAGAACATTCCATCCCAAAGCAACAGAATACACATTCTTCTCTAGTGCCAATGGTACATTCTCCAGAATAGATCACATCCTGGGTCATAAATCAGGTCTCAACCGGTATCAAAAGACTGGGATCATTCCCTGCATATTTTCAGACCACAATGCTCTGAAGCTAGAACTCAATCACAAGAGGAAATTTGGAAAGAGCATAAATACATGGAGACTCAACAGCATCCTTCTAAAGAATGAATGGATCAACCAGGAAATTAAAAAAGAATTGAAAAAAATCATGGAAACAAATGATAATGAAAACACAACGGTCCAAAATCTGTGGGACACAGCAAAGGCAGTCCTGAGAGGAAAATATATAGCAATACAAGCCTATCTCAAGAAACAGGAAAGGTCTCAAATACACAACCTAACCCTACACCTAAAGGAACAACAACAATAACAAAGAACAACAAAGAAAGCCTAAACCCAGCAGGAGAAGAGAAATAATAAAGATCAAAGCAGAAATCAATGAAATAGAAACCAAAAAAAAAACAATAGAACAAATCAATGAAACTAGGAGCTGGTTCTTTGAAAGAATTAATAAGATTGATAAACCCCTGGCCAGACTTATCAAAAAGAAAAGAGAAAGGACCCAAATAAATAAAATCATGAATGAAAGAGGAGAGATCACAACCAACACCAAAGAAATACAAACAACCATAAGAACATATTATGAGCAACTCTATGCCAACAAATTTGACAATCTGGAAGAAATGGATGCTTTCCTAGAGGCATATAAACTGCCAAAACTGAACCAGGAAGAAATAGAAAACCTGAATAGGCCCATAGCCAGTAAGGAGATTGAAACAGTCATCAAAAATCTCCAAACAAACAAAAGCCCACGGCAAGATGACTTCCCAGGGGAATTCTACCAAACACTTAAAGAAGAATTAATTCCTATTCTCCTGAAACTGTTCCAAAAAATAGAAATGGAAGGAAAACTTCCAAACTCATTTTATGAGGCCAGCATCACCTTGATCCCCAGACCAGTCAAGGATCCCATTAAAAAAGAGAATTACAGACCAATATCCTTGATGAACACAAATGCGAAAATTCTCACCAAAATACTAGCCAATAGGATCCAACAGTATATTAAAAGGATTATTCACCACGACCAAGTGGGATTTATTCCAGGGCAGCAAGGTTGGTTCAAATCCGCAAATCAATCAATGTGATACAATACATTAACAAAAGAAAGAACAAGAACCTTATGATACTCTCAATAGATGCTGAAAAAGCATTTGACAAAGTACAACATCCCTTCCTAATCAAAACTCTTCAAAGTATAGGGATAGAAGGCACATACCTCAATATTATCAAAGCCATCTATGAAAAACCCACGGCAAGTATCATTCTCAATGGAGAAAAACTGAGAGCTTTTCCGTTAAGGTCAGGAACACGGCAGGGATGTCTGTTATCACCACTGCTATTCAACACAGTACTAGAAGTCCTAGCCTCAGCAATCAGACAACAAAAAGAAATTAAAGGCATCCAAATTGGCAAAGAAGAAGTCAAACTATCACTATTTGCAGATGATATGATACTATATGTGGAAAACCCAAAAGGCTCCACTCCAAAACTCCTAGAGCTTGTACAGGAATTCAGTAAAGTGTCAGGATATTAGAATCAATGCACAGAAATCAGTTGCATTTCTTTACACTAACAACAAGACAGAAGAAAGAGAAATTAAGGAGTCAATCTCATTTACAATTACACCCAAAATCATAAGATACCTAGGAATAAACCTCACCAAAGAGACAAAGAATCTATACTCAGAAAACTATAAAGTACTCATGAAAGAAATTGAGGAAGAACAAAGAAATGGAAAAATGTTCCATGCTCATTGATTGGAAGAATAAATATTGTGAAAATGTCTATGCTACCTAAAGCTATCTACACATTTAATGCAACGCCTATCAAAATCTCATCCAATTTTTTCAAAGAAATGGAACAAATAATCCTATAATTTATATGGAACCAGAAAAGACCTCGAATAGCCAAAGGAATATTGAAAAAGAAAGCCAAAGTTGGTGGCATCACAATTCTAGACTTCAAGCTCTATTACAATGCTGTCATCATCAAGACAGGATGGTACTGGCACAAAAACAGTCACATAGATCAATGGAACAGAAGAGAGCCCAGAAATAGACTCTCAACTCTATGGTCAACTAATCTTTGACAAAGCAGGAAAGAATATCCAATGGAAAAAAGACAGCCTCTTCAACAAATGGTGTTGGGAAAATTGGACAGCCGCATGCAGAAAAATGAAATTGGACCATTTCCCTACACGACACACAAAAATAGACTCAAAATGGATGAAGGACCTCAACGTGTGAAAGGAATCCATCCAAATCCTTGAGGAGAACACAGGCAGCAACCTCTTCCACCTCAGCCGCAGCAACTTCTTCCTAGGAACAACGCCAAAGGCAAGGGAAGCAAGGGAAAAAATGAACTATTGGGACTTCATCAAGATCAAAAGCTTTTGCACAGCAAAGGAAACTGTTAACAAAACCAAAAGACAACTGACAGAGTGGGAGAAGATATTTGCAAATGACATATCAGATAAAGGGCTAGTATCCAAAATCTATAAAGAGCTTAGCAAACTCAACACCCGAAGAACAAATAATCCAATCAAGAAATGGGCAGAGGACATGAACAGACATTTCTGCAAAGAAGACATCCAGATGGTCAACAGACACATGAAAAAGTGCTCCACATCACTGGGCATCAGGGAAATACAAATCAAAACCACAATGAGATACCACCTCACACCAGTCAGAATGCCTAAAAGTAACAAGTCAGGAAATGACAGATGCTGGCAAGGATGTGGAGAAAGGGGAACCCTCCTACACTGTTGGTGGGAATGCAAGCTGGTGCAACCACTCTGGAAAACAGCATGGAGGTTCCTCAAAAAATTGAAAATAGAGCTACCTTATGACCCAGCAATTGCACTACTGGGTATTTACCCTAAAGATACAAACGTAGTGATCCGAAAGGGCATGTGCACCCAAATGTTTATAGTAGCAATGTCCACAATAGCCAAGTTATGGAAAGAACCTAGATGTCCATGGAAAGTTATGGAAAGTTATGGAAAGTTATGGAAAGAACCTAGATGTCCATGGAAAGTTATGGAAAGAACCTAGATGTCCATCAACAGATGAATGGATAAAGAAGAGGTGATATATAGATGAATGGATAAAGAAGAGGTGATATATATCTCTTCTTTATCCATTCATCTGTTGATGGACATCTAGGTTCTTTTCATAACTTGGCTATATATATATATATATATATATATATATATACACATACATACATATACAATGGAATACTATGCAGCCATCAAAAGAAATGAAATCTTACCATTTGTGACGACATGGATGGAACTAGAGTGTATTATGCTTACTGAATGACATGGATGGAACTAGAGTGTATTATGCTTACTGAAATAAGTCAACTGGAGAAAGACAACTATCACATTATGTCCCTGATATGAGGAAGTGGAGATGCAACGGTGTGTGGGTTAAGGTGGTAGGAAAAGAAAAAATGAAACAAGATGGGATTGGGAGGGAGACAAACCAAAAGAGACTCTTTTTTTTTTTTAATTTATTTATTTGACAGACAGAGAGCACAAGTAGGCAGAGAGGCAGGCAGAGAGGTAGAGGGAGAAGCAGGCTCCCCGCTGAGCAAGGAGCCCGATGAGGGACTCAATCCCAGGACTCTGGGATCATGACCTGAGCCGAAGGCAGCCGCTTAACCAACTGAGCCACCCAGGCGTCCCCCAAAAGAGACTCTTAATGTCATAAAACAAACTGAGGGGGGTTGGGGTGGAGGGTGATGGGGTTACATTATATGTTTAAATAAAAAAGCTTAAAGAAAAAAAATAGTGGAAAATAATGAATATAATAGCAGAAATTAATATAATAAAAAGGGATTAAGAGGAAAATATGCAAGACATAAACAATACATTAAGAATAAAAAACATCGGGGCACCTGGGTGGCTCAGTGGGTTAAAGCCTCTGCCTTGGGCTCAGGTCATGATCCCAAGGTCCTGGGATCAAGCCCTCAGTATTCTTAGAGTTATTTAAAAAAATTTATAATTAAATATTTTCCTACAAAGAAATCTCCAGGTTCACATGGTTTAACTATCAAGTTCTAAAATATATCTAAAGGAGAAATATTTCTCCTCTTACAAACAAACCTCTTCCAGAAAATTGAAAAAGACATTTGCAAAATCGTTTTATCAATCCCGTATATCTTCAATCCAAAATCTGACATTTTGGACATCTGAGAAAGGAAAATTAAAGTTCAATCTTATTTAAAACATGAGGGAACATAGCAAGCCAAATTCAACAATATCCAAAATGGTAACAGATTAATTACATCACAAAAAAGCTGGGGTCTTAGGAATTCTAGGTTAGATATAATTTGCAAATAAATTATGTCACATTAACAAAATAAAGTACAGAAATCATATGATCATTTCAATAAATGCAGACAAACTCAACCTCCATTGATAATTTAAACAACACTAGTAAACTAGAAATGGTTTACTGATAAAAAGTTTCTAAAAAAAAGTTATAAATGTCATCATGCATAGTGGTGCAGTGTTGAAAACTTTCTCTTGAAAAAAAAAAACAAGGGGCCCCTGGGTGGCTCAGTGGTTGAGCCTCTGCCTTTGGCTCAGGTCGTGGTCCCGGGGTCCTGGAATTGAGCCCCGCATCAGGCTCTCTGCTAAGAGGAGAGCCTGCTTCCTCCTCTCTCTCTGCCTGCCTCTCCAGCTACTTGTGATCTCTCTCTGTCAAATAAATAAATAACACCTTAAAAAAAAAAAGAAAAGAAATAAAAAACAAGACCAGGTTATCTGCTTTCATTTTATATATACCACATTGAATTGGAGAGTATATTAAGATACTTTTATGAGCAAGTTACGGAATTTACAATTAGATATGGATTAAATAATGAAATTTTCCTGTGTAACATAACAGGAACTCTCATAGAACTTCCTGGATTTTCCCAGTGGCTTAGGGATTTCATCAAGGACCCAAGCTCTTTCTGCTTTGTTCCTCTCAGGTTGGCTCTTGGGCTTGTCTTTTCATAGTTCGCAAATTGGCTGCCACAGAGAAACAGAACAATATTTGCCAAAAAAGAATTGCATTGCTTCCCATTCTCTATTTAAAAGGAACGAAAACTTGTCCTAGAATATTTCTGGCAGACTTTCTTCACATCCCATTGGACAGGACTGGATCACATACCTAATATACCTATACCTAACTTTAAGGGTAGCCAGGAGAACAGTTGGTATTCTAGGCTTCCAGTTGGTATTCTAGGCTTCCGTAGGGGTGTGAAGGCCCTGTCAACAGAAAAAGGCAGAGGAGAATAGGTAGAGAATGTTTTTGTTTAAGGAACAATAGTTTCTGCCATAGACAGCTTAAATAACTCACTCAAGGTCACATTTCTTTTAAGTGGTAAAGCTAGGATTTGAACCCAGGCAGCCTGACTCTGGAGACCACACTGAATGCCCATACATTCTCGATTTGTGTACGACTTTAAAAGCAATGAATTTTAACTGTAACTTAATTCTTACTGCAGAACCTATAAAATAACCTGGGTACACTGACTCTTAGTGCCACCCTCAAAGTCTTTGTTATGCTCTATTACAGTATTCACAGGAATTAGTTGACAGGTTTTGAGAACCTTAAGTAAGCTAAAATTCATCTGTTTTCCAGAGAAAAACTTTAATTTCACATAGAATTCTTTAGAAATAATTATTTATAACATTTGGGAATTTAAAAATCAATCTATTATGTGTATTTGAAAGAATGTGAGAACAGCTCATCAACTTTGAAAAGCAGTAATATGCATATAAATCACATAAAAGGTTTATAATAAGAAGATTAAGTATCACTAAGCAGAAAAAGAAACATGAAATACAAGGGCACATTTAAAAATAAAATGGGTACATCTTAAAATAAATCTTTTCAGCAAGTTAAAACAGTAAAATATGCTTATGTAGGGAAAAAGTTGTAAAATTGTGAAATCATATTTTCACTTCACAGTACATTTAATATTATATGCATACTATTATATTATAATTGAATAATTATACCTATTTATCACCTATTGTAATAAAAGGAGATATAATTGATTTAAAAGGTCCTTAAGTAGTTTTAATTATATAAAAAAAAACTTAGCTTTTATAAGCATGTGGGGGGGGTATGTGTGTGTGTTTAGAATTGGTTAACTAACTGTGAAATTAACTTACCTTTGGCTCTAATCATTACTATCAGATTAGAGTCTTGTAAGTTCCATATTCTGTGGTTGTAGTTTTATATATAAAAAGAGAGAGCATGTAGTGCTATTTTTTTCTGGTTTCCAGCCCAACCTGGACAATATTTTATTTTCACTTTTTATGTGGGTACATTCATGGTTCACAAGTCAAAAATGACCATTCACAGTCCTATGCTGTCTATCTCCAAAAGGCATTGTCCAGGCTTGTCTGGGATGAGGGAAATTGAGTCAAGGCAACAGGACCACCTGTATTTGGATCTTTTATGGGTCATCTACCACCATCATGGGAACAGTGCTAGAGTCTGGAGGCCTCAGAGTGAATAAAGAGGAGAATTCAATCAATTACATTTCTATTGCCCTTTGACAACAGTTCTAGGTACTCTGGAAATTATGAGCCACCCCATATTTGCAGTTCAAGAGCTCATAATTTATTGGGGAGAAATAATTATAAATAAATGAATAGATAACTGGCAGATTATATTAGGCAATTATAGAAGGATGTGGAGAGATGAATCCTCACTGGCTAAGAATATGGGCAAGTTTCAGGGCACCTGGAAGACTCAGTGGGTTAAGTTTCTACCTTTAGCTCAGGTCATGATCCCAGGGTCCTGGGATGGAGCCCCATGTCAGGCTCCCTGCCCATCTTCCTGGTTTGCAGACATTCTCTCATTGCACATGGCTGAGAGAAAAACCATCTCTCTTGAGTCTCTTTTCAGTACGCTTATGCCATTCATGAGGACAGCACTCTTAAGATTTGATTACTTCCCAAAGGACCCATCACCTGATACCACCCCACATGAATTTGGGGAGAGGACACATTCAGTCCATAACACCCCTAAGAGCAAGCAAGCAACTCTCTATAGAGTACCATACCTCCTATATTTTAACTCAGTTCCTCAAATACTCTGAATTTAACAATTCTTTGATTCCATGGGGGTTTTAAATTCATTGATCCATAAGTGGAGGCTTGTATCTCCCTCTCCCCTTCATCCATTTTACCTAACCTCCCACACCCTCCCCTCTGGCAACCATCAGTTTATTCTCTGTAGAGTTCTGGTTCTGCCTTTTGTTTATTCATTTTAAGATTCTATTTATGTGTGGAGTCATATGGTATTTTTATTTCTCAGTCTGACCTATCTCCCTTAGCATATTACCCTCTGTGTCCATTCATATCGTCTCTAATGGCACAATCTCATCCTTTCTTATGGCTGTATACTATTCCATTGTGTATACATACATATATGTACCAAATTTTCCTTATCTATTCATTTGCTGATGGACACTTAGGTTGCTTCTATACCCTGGTTATTGTAAATGATGCTGCAATAAACACAGGGGTGCATGTATCTTTCCAAATTAGTGTTTTCTTCTTCTTCTTTTTTTTTTTTGGTAAATACCCAGTAGTGGTCCAGTTTCATTTTTTACATGTAGCTTTCCAGTTTTCCCAGCATCATTTGTTGAAAAGACTGTTTTTTTCTCTGTTGCATATTTTTGCTTCTCTTGTCATTAATTACTTAACCATGTCATCATGGGTTTATTTCTAGGGTCTCTATTCTGTTTTATTGATCTCTGTGTCCATTTTTGTGCCAATACCATACTGTTTTTATTACTAAAGCTTTGTAGTATATCTTGAAATCTGGTATTGTGATACTTCCAGCTTTGTTCTTTTTTCTCACAATTGCTTTGTCTATGCAGGGTCTTCTGTGGTTTGATATAAATTTTAATATTATTTGTTCTAGTTTTGTGAAAGATGCTATTTGTGTTTTGATAAGAATTGCAGTGACTATAGATTGCTTTGGGTAATAAGGACATTTTGTCAATAATAACTTTTATAATCCAAAAGCATGAACTATATCTCCATTTGTTTTTATCATCTTTAATTTCTTTCATCAGTGTTTTATAGTTTTTGGAGTACAGGTCTTTTACCTCTTTGATTAACTTTACTCCTAGGTGTTTTAACCTTTTTGGCGCAATTGTAAATGGAGCTCTCTTTGTCACTTTGCATAGTGTATAGAAACACTACTGGGGCCTGTGCATCTGTGACCCCAGCTGAGAGTTGGAGCGTCTCAGTCTGGCGACTTGGCGTGGCACGTGAGCTCAGGCACGAGATGTCCGTCCACCACAGACTTTGATGAGAGAAGTTTTGATGGCCAAGGGCTGCAGAGAAAAGTGAAGAAAGGTAAAGAGTGAAGGTGACCCCCAGTAAACGTCATAAGAATGCACCGGAAGCGGACTGATATTGAAGCGTGTGATCCACCATGCCTTTTCTCAGAAAGTGGCCAGAGTTTGATGCTCATCTTCCAGGAGCCCAGCAGGCAGAGGCCTCCGTGAGGGCCTTCCTGAAGCGCAGCCTGCCCCACATGAGCCAGCAAACCCACGATGACCAGCTGCAACGCAAGCAAGTACTCCAAGACCACTTGGAGTCTTGGTCTTGGAGTACTCCACTCACCAGAAGAGAAAAGAGAAGGAAAAAAAAAATCCAAAGGCCTTTCTGCCAGGCAGAGGAGGGAGCTGCACTTTTTTGACATTAAGCCAGAGCAGCAGAGATACAGTCTTCTCTCCCTCTACGAGAACTCTGGAAACAGTACTGCCAGGACCTGTGTGGTGGTCTCAACCCAGACACACAGCCACCGATGATTCAGGCCAAGCTGTTAAAGGCAGATCTTCACCGGCTCTTGTTTCAGTCACAAAATCCAAATGCGCCTCCTATGCGGGTGTTACAGGAATCCTTCTACGGAAACAAAGCCTCACCAAAGACCGCCTGAAGGTTATTCCCAAGCTAAACTGTGCATACACAGTGGACATCAATAGCTTCATTTCCAACATTTATGGAAGCAAATTCCAACTTCTGTCAAGTTAGCGATCCGCCAAGAAATTCAAAGCAAAGGGAACAGTTGACCTGTAAGCTCTTTGTTGTGGAGATGATTGTTTGTGACCCCAAGGACTGGGCACAACTTAGTGCCTGTCTTTCAGCCAAGAGATGGCCGGGCTGGTTTTGGTTCTAGACCATCGCTGACCCATTAACAACAGAGTTAAGAACAATTCATCATCTGTGAAGAAATGTGTGGTACTGAGCAAAGAGGTCAGGGAATGGAGGGATGTATATGTTTCTAGGTGGTGATGGGTGTGTATTGCTCCCATGAGAGAAAAGCATTGTAGGATCAGCACAGGTGGACCTTACTGGTGGCATTATTAGGTTTTTATCTCTTTTTCATCCTTTTCTGTGTCTCCTGAGTGTTCTGTAGAGAATCCATTGTTTATAGTAATAAAAAAACACACATGTAGGCACACACCAAAAAACCCTTCTAATTTCTGGGTGTCAACTTTGTATCCTGCTATTTATTATTTCTAGTAGTTTTTTGGTGAAGTTTCAGGATTTTTTAATGTATAGTATCATGTTATCTGTAAATAGTAGCAGTTTAACTTTTTATCAGTATGGATACATGTTACTTCTTTTTCTTGTCTAACTGCTATAGCTAGAACTTCCAATATTTTGTTGAATACAAGTGGTGAGAGTGGATGTCATTGTCTTGTCCTTGACCTTAGGGGAAAAGCTCTCAGTTTTTCATTACTGAGTTTGATGTTAGCTGTGGACTTTTAATATATGACTTTATTATGTCAAAGAATGTTCCCTCTAACGCCACTTTGTTGAGAGTTTTTATCATGACTGGATGTTGAATGTTGTTAAATGGGTTTTCTGCATCTATTGTAATGATCATATGATTCTTATTGTTTGTTTTGTTGATGTGGTATATGACATTGATTTGTGAATATTGAACTACTCTTGCATCCCTGGAATAAATCCCACCTGATTGTGGTGAATGATCTTTTTAATATTTTGTTGTATGTACTTTGCTAATATTTGAGGATTTTTGTATCTATGTTCATAAGAAATATGGGCCTGTAGTTCTCTTTTCTGTTGTTGTATATTTGCAGAAGGTACTATTTTAGGTAACTATCCTTTGACCCCAACACAATGTCCCTCACTCTATGAAAGCTGAGGATTAAGGTCCACATTGTGGAGAATAGCTGCAGAGTGACATGGACTGTCGTCCACCCAACCCCCATCAGTGAGTTACCCTGAATAAAACTCTATCAATAGTATGAGGTGGCTTTCTTCATTTTTTGGCCTTAAGGTAACATTTTGGCCTTAAAGGATACATTACTGCACCTCATCCTCCTGACACTTTCCCGCTGAAAAATCTGCTAACCAGTTTATGTCTGTTCTCATAGTCTTTGCCGTTTTGCCTGTTGAAAGATTAATTGTCCATTTCCCTATATAAAGCCAACTATACTGGTGTACATAGAACCAAGTAACCCAATTGTGCAGATGAAGATTTTTCTCACCTACTCTGGGACTTGACTCCTAACAATTATGCCTTGTTTCTCTTGAAATATCACATTTTCCTTTACAATAGATTATTTTTCAGTCTATGAGCATGTTATAATAGCTTCTTTAGAAAACAAAAACCCTCACACAACCCTGTTCAGATACTATTCTATTACTCTGCTCCCCTTTATAGTAAAACTCCTCAAGAGATTTCCTTAAATGCACTGTTGCTCTCTCTTCATCTTCTATATTCTTTTGAACCCATTCCAATAAGGCTTTCATTTTCATGACTGGACTAAAATAATAATTGTTAATATCCCCATGAATCTCAATTTTGCCCAATCTAATAATCCATTTTATTTAAAAAATGTATTTACTATTTAAAAATTAAAAAAAAATATTAGGCAGGAGAGTTTGGTCTGGAAGAGCAGTATGGTACTGGCACAAAACCAGACACATAGATCAAAGGAATAGAACAGAGAACCCAGAAATGGACTCTCAACTCTATGGCCAACTAATATTTGACAAAGCAGGAAAGACAATCCAATGGAAAAAAGACAGTCTTTTCAGCAAATGGTGTTGGGAAATTGGACAGCCGCATGTAGAAGAATGAAACTGGGCCATTTCCTTATACCATACACCAAAATAGACTCAAAATGGATGAAAGACCTAAATATGAGACAAGAATCCATCAAAATCCTAGAGAACACAGGCAACAACCTCTTTCTTCTTGGCTATAGCAACATCTGATAAAGGCAAGGGAGACAAAGATGAAAATGAACTACTGTGACTTTGTCAAGATAAAAACCTTTTGCACAACAAAGGAAACAGTTAACAAAACCAAAAGACAACTGACAGAGTAGGAGAAGATATTTGCAAATGGTATAGCAGATAAAGGGCTAGTATCCAAAATCTATAAAGAATTGATCAAATTCAACACCCAAAGAACAAATAATCCAATCAAGAAATGGCAGAAGACATGAACAGACATTTCTCCAAAGAAGACAAAGAAATGACCAACAGACACATGAAAAAATGCTTAACCTCATTTGGCATCAGGGAAATACAAATCAAAACCTGAATGAGGGGCACTTGGGTGGTTCAGTGGGTTAAAGCCTCTGCCTTCGGCTCAGGTCATGATCCTGGGGTCCTGGGATGGAGACCCAAGTTGGGCTCTCTGCTCAGTGGGAAGCCTGCTTCTCTTCTTCTCTCTCTCTGCCTACCTCTCAGCCTACTTGTGATCTCTGTCAGATAAATAAATACAATCTTAAAAAATAATAAAAACACCTCAATGAGATACCACCTCACACCAGTCAGAATGGCTAAAATTAAAAAGTCAGGAAATAACAGATGTTGGCAAGGGTGTGGAGAAAGGGGAACCCTCCTACACTGTTGGTAGGAATGCAAGCTGGTACAGCCACTCTGGAAAACAGTATGGAGATTCCTCAAAAAGTTGAAAATAGCACTACTGTATGCCCCAGCAACTGCACTACTGGGCATTCACCCAAAGATACAAATGTAGTGACCCAAAGGGGCACCTGCACCCCAGTGTTTATAGTAGCAATGTCCACAAGAGCCAAACTATGGAAAGAGCCCAGATGTACATTGACAATGAATGGATAAAGAAGATGTTGTGTATACACACATACATACACACAAAAAGGATTACTACTCAGCCATCAAAAAAAAAAAATCTTGCAGTTTGCAATGATGTGGATGGGACTAGATGGTATTATGCTAAGCAAGATAAATCAATCAGAAAAAGATAATATCATATGATCTCCCTTATATGTGGAATTTAAGAAACAAAACAGAATCCTAGGGAAAAAGAGGAAAAAAATAAAACAAGATGAAATCAGAGAGGGAGACAAACCATAAGAGATCCTTAATCATAGGAAATAAGCAGGGTTGCCGGAGGGGACGTGGGTGGGGGAATGGGGTAACTGGGGGACAGACATTAAGGAGGGTACATGACATAATGAGCACTGGGTATTATATAAGACTGATGAATCACTGCTCTCCCTCAGAAACCAATAATATATGCTAATTAATTGAATTTAAATTTAAAAAATGAAAAGAATATTTATATGAAAAAAACAGAAGAGCCTGGATACTCAATGTGATCAATAAACCATCAGCATCTGCATTACATGGAATCATATTTAAAGTGTAGACTCTCAGGCCCATGCCTGACCTTGAGAAAACTCTCTGAGCCTTAGTTCATTCATCTCTAAAACAGGTAATAGTTAATTCTTGATCCTCATCTTATTCAACCTTACTGCAGCAGCTGACTAGTTGATTCTCCTTCCTTGGTGAATCACTTTCTTTTCTTGGCTCTGGGATGCCACCTGCTCCTGGTTTTTCCACCAGCAAGTTTTTCTTAGTCTCTTGCTAAATCCTCTCCTACTTTGTGATCTCTAAAAATGTTTGACCATGGCATGCTTTTTGATTATTTTTCTAACCAGTGTGAACACACAGGTTATAAATGTTCCCAAGATGTGATCCCTGGAGGTTCTTACTCATCACCTCTAGCTTCAGGCAGCTTTGTTTGATTTTCAAGTGTACAGATATTATATGTACATGACATGACATGAAATGAATGACATGAAAAAAGATTGGAAAATACTGTCCTGAAATATCTCACTTAATTGTATGCTTTTCAATGCTACTTATGTTGCTGATTTCCAAATTTATATATTGAGTTAACTCTCCCCTGAACTCCAAACTCCTGCATTGAATGCCCTAAGCAATATCCTTACCTGAATGTCTAATAGGCATCCCAAACTAATAATACCTAAAGTGATTTATTTCATAGCGCCTCAGAGCACCTCACAGCACTTAGATAAAATTAAAAGGAGTAATCCTTGACTCCTAGTCCATCAGTGGATGTAGAAGCTAAATTCAAAGTAGTCCTCAAATGTGACCATTTCTTATTGCCACTATTATCTCAACCCTAGTCTGTGCCACTGTTATCCCTCATTTGAATAGCTTCAGTTCTCTTTCAACTCCCTTACTTAGAGGCTGGAATTCTATCATATAAACCAAATTATGTAATTTTCTCGTTTTGACCTTCCATTGGCTGGATATCACACTTAGAATAAAACTGGGAGTCCTCTGATAACCTATCAAGCTATAAATGACCAGGTTCTAGGCTATTTCCCCAACATCATTTCCAATATCTCCAAGCTCTTCATGTTCCATCCACACTGGCCTCTTTACTATTCTTAAAAACCAAGTGTGCACTCACCTCTGGCCTTGTACTTGCTGATCCTCAGCTTCTAACCCTCTTTTGTAGGCATTTTCATGCCTCATGCCCTCACCTCATTTAAATTTTTGCCAAAATATCACTACCTCCTTAGAAAGGTCTTTTTGAAAAACCCAGCCAAAATAAAATTACACTCTGTTCTCTCACTCTCCTTTGTTATCTTTATAGCAGTTTATCTAACTGCCAACAGAAGTTGTGTTTATTGTTCATTTGTTTTCTCTCTACCCTGGGGAAAGAAAGTTCTACGAGAAAAGGGAGAAAAGGCGAGCACTAGTTTTGTTTACTCCTGAGTCCTTAAAACCTAGAGCAATACCAGGCATACAGTAAATACTCATTTAATTAATTCTGAATAAAGGAATGTTAGAAAGGTATATGATATATTGGCATGGTGGTGTCATTGAAGGAAACAGAGATAAGCAAGAAATATGGCTGAGATGCTCTCACAATAATTCAGGTCAGAGATACAAATCAGTGCTAAAAAATGCCTTGGGAATATTTTTTATAAGAAGGATATATACACACACACACATAGACAGAGAGAAGCAATGTATATATATGTACGTTGTATATATATATATATGTATATGTACATAAATATATATTTTTTGCTGGAAGGAAAATCCAAGAAGAGTCATTTTAATAGCCTCTTGTGAGTATAAGATATATCTTTAAAAAAAAAAAAGATATATCTTTAAAAAGTTTAAAGTTCAATGACTCTCCTAGATCACTAATTCGTTCTTTTACGTCATTTACCCTGGCTGTTAGAGTGCCCAGTTTAGACTGCATCTTATTCATAGCATTTTTAAGTTCATCCTGATTAGATCTCATTTCTGCCCTTAGAGATTCTATATTGTCACTAATGCTTTTCTCAAGCCTAGCTATTGACTTCATAATTGCTACCCTGAAGTCTATCTCTGACATCTTGCTTCTATCCATACCCAAGCACTGGGTGTTATACACAACTAATGATTCACTGAACACTCTATCAAAAACTAATGATATACTATATGTTGGCCAACTGAACAGAATAAAAATATAAAATCATTAGTTCACATTAAAAGAATAAAGTTCAATAAATCATTATTAAATGGCATTCAGGTTGTTAACTGATCATTTTATTCAGCATATATTTATTGCTACCTATAATGTGGCACATGCAGAGAGTGATATAAGCCCCTTCTTTGAGAAAAAAAAAAATACAAAAGCAGAAATATTCATCTTCCTCTAAGAACCAAATCAACTTTAAGTAAAGTAAGACAATGAGAAAAAAAAAAGTAAGATAATGAAAATAATTACTTGAACTAAACAGTATTTGTTTAATTCAGATACCTTTTATAAAATATCTGTGTGTTAGGGAGGTTAAGTTTGGTTAGCTAATGAAATTTGACTGGTCTGTGCTTTCTTATAAGCAACATACTTCTTTAAGTTTCCTGCCACTGAAAATAAAGAAAAGGGAACTTATTTTATTAGATGATATTATCATTATTACAGCTTGTCTTTGATGAAATGTGTTTCTTATTTCTTTATGGATATCAAGATTTGAGAAACATGAACAGTAATAAAAAGTAGTAACAATAGCTAGTGTAACAATAATAGTTTGTTATGTTTATGACTTACTAGTTCAGAAACAATGAAATTTAACATACATTACTTAAAAAATTTAAACAGTTGTTTTCCTGCCCTCAATTAAGCTTTTTATTTTCCATACTCTGAAAGTTTTGCAATTCAATATATTTGGGACATCAATTTGATTTCTGATACAGCTCTTTGTCGAAAATTTATATTAAATAAAAATGTGGTTATCAGTTTCAAAACATACTGCAACACAGGCAATGTACTAACTGTTGGAATGAACAGAACAACTGACTGACTCAATTTCATGTACACAAAGCTTATTCAGGTGGAGAGGACAGACATTAAATTAAAAAGAAATTATTTGGGACGCCTGGGTGGCTCAGTTGGTTAAGCAGCTGCCTTCGGCTCAGGTCATGATCCCAGCGTCCTGGGATCAAGTCCCACATCGGGCTCCTTGCTCAGCAGGGAGCCTGCTTCTCTGTCTGCTCTGTGCTTGCTCTCTCTCTGACAAATAAATAAAATTTAAAAATCTTAAAAAAAAAAAAGAAATTATTTAATTATACTTAAATAAAATCCTCAGAGTACTCTGAAAGTAAGTAAATATGGGAGTATAACCTTGAATGGCTATAAGACTAGGGCATTCAGAGAAAGTTTTCTGAGGAAGAGACATTCAAGCTGAGACCAAAAAGACAAGTGGGCATTTTCTAAGTGAGGCTTAGACAGAGAAGAGGTTTTCTGGCAGAAGGGATAATATGTGCAAAGGCTCAGAGTTGGGAAGGAACATAATACTCTTGAGGAACTGACAAATAGCAGTAAGTTGGGGAAAGTGACTTTGATAAAACTGGCAAAACTGTCATGGGTCAGATTAACTTGGGCCTTGAAGAATAAGTTAATGATCTTAGATCATGTTCTATTCTTAGAAAAGAAAAATAAAACCACTGAAGAGTTTTAAGCTGGGGATTTCTAGGACTAGATTTATATTCCATGAAAAGATTAATTTGACTCTTGGTAGAAAATAAAGTATTTCCACTTTTGGTAATATGGGAAAACCAAATACAGGCACACCTCACTTTGTTGTGCTTCATTTTACTGTACTTAATAGATATTCCTTTTTATTTTTTTACAAGTTGAAAATTCAAGACTTCAGTGGAGGAATAACTGCAGAGGTGGTGGAAATGGCAAGGATTCTGGAATTAGAAGTGGAGCCTGAAGATGTCACCGGAATTCCTGCAATCATGCTAAAACTTTAGTAGATGAGTAATTGCTTTTTATAGATGTATAAAGAAAGTGGTTTCCAAATTTGAAAGAACTTCACGGTGGATAAAATGTTATTAAACAGCATTACATGCTACAGAGATATTGTTCATGAAAGGAAGAGTCAATTGACACAGCAAACTTCAAGGTTGTCTTATTTTAAGAGACTGCCACAGTCACCCCAACCTTCAGCAACCACCACTTTGATTAGTCAGCAACCATTGACACTGAGGTAAGACCCTTCACCAGAAAGAAGACATTTCACTAAAAGCTCAGATGATGGTTAGCATTTTTAGCAATAAAGTGTTTTTAAATTAAGATATGGATATTTTTGAGACATAATATTATTGAACACATAATAAACACTGTATAGTGTAAACATAACTTTCATACACACTGGGAAACCAAAAATTCATTTGACTCACTTTATTGTAACCATCACTTTTTTGTGTTATCTGGAACTGAAGCCACAATACATCTGAGACATGCCTGTAAAATAAAAACAAAATCTACAAAATAATAAAAAAATTACAGCATAAAATATGGCATTATTCTTTTAAAATATATAGCTTGGGTTTCAGTTTGAATTCTTCAATATGCATCTCCCCAAGACCTCATCTTGACAGGGCTGGAAAAACTGGCAGAAGTAGCCACAAAGTATCTCTAGAAAGACACACATGAAAGTCAGATAACAGTGGATTTCTATAAGACACAACTGCATTAAAAATGACTTCATGGTATGGTTGGGTGGCTCAGGTGATTAAGCGTCCCACTCCTGATTTTGGCTCAGGCTATGATCTCACGAGATCAAGCCCCACATTGGTTAAGATTCTCTTTCCTCCTCTCCCTCTGCCTCCCCCCATGCTTGCATGCTCTCTCTCTCTCTCTATCTCTGCCTCTAAATAAATTATGACTTCACAACTCAAAATTGCAATACATAACAAAACAATATAAAAGCAAATTTCATGTGACAGAAAAAATAACAGGTATAGGCCTTTATGATCTTCAGATAACAAATTACTGATAGAAATAACAAAATATGCTTAAATTGCTTAGAAATATTTTAAAAAATTAAATAATTAAAATATGAGTAAAGATCAATACCTTATTAAAAATGGCCAGGAAAATTTGGAGAGAAAACTAGTAAAACATCTAAAATTAAACCTGAAAGTATAATAATTTAAATTAAAATTCACTAGCTAATATTAAATAACAAATTCAATAGCTGAAGGGAGAAATAATGTCTGGAATATATAGATAAATTATTTACCTAATTACCTAATCAACTGAAGTGATGAAAAGATTAAAAAAATTGCATAAGAGAAAATAGGACCGAAAATTGGTAAATTTTTTCTAATAGGATTTTAGGAGAGCCTAGAAAATGGTTGAAAGAGAATATTTAAAAAGATAATAGCTGGCAATTTTCTAGAATTGATCAAGTATAGAAATCATCATATTCAGAAAGCACTTTAAGTTCAGAAGAAGATTTTTTTTTTAAAAAGGTAGAGGAATAATCACTAGATTTATCTTAATGAAACTGAGACAGCTGAAAAACAGCCAAGAAAGAAAAGACAGATTACCTACAAAGGAATGGCAGACTGACAGCAGACTTTCTACCACCACCAAAAGAATCCAAATAACAATGAAATAACAACTCCAAAAGTCCATAGAAAACCACTGTAAATCTAAAACCTATACACAGCTAAACCACCATTCAAGAATGACAGAAAACTGAAGACATTTTCAGTAAGAATCGCCACTCACTGAAAAAATGAGGTACTTCATAAAAATGGACTATATACATAGGAAAAATACCAATGATGCTCCAGAAGGAATAGTAACAATTTATAATTGGGTGACTATATATAAATAATCAGTCATCATATTAAGAGTATAAAACAAGATGAAACTTACCTCACAAAAACATGTAAATTAGTAGAGTGGTATTTAGAATTAAGTTGTTCAGGACAACAGTATAGATATCCATTAAATTTAGGTT
>ML109806.1:0-54698 GCA_003697995.1 Taxidea taxus jeffersonii | reverse complement strand
ATGTTAAAACATTGAGATTCACCATTAGTGGAACAGTAATGGAGTACATTTTGTCTTTTGACCCAGTAGGCAGGGAAAAAGGAATAAACAAAATGTTTTCAATTCAATAAAAATCAAGAAAGTAAGAAAGAGAAAGCATAATAAAGGAAAGGTAAGTAGACAGCACAAAATAAAATGGCCAAAATTGAAAATATCAGCTATCACAATGAACATAAATGAGTCAAATTCATTAATTAGAAGACAGAGGTTTTCAGAGTAGACTTAAAATCCAGCCATATCTAAAACCCACCAGAAACATAAGAACATAAAACATTTAAAATTAAAAGAATGTAAAAATACAGCAGGAAGGTAATAATAAAAACAATCCTGCCATAACTATATATTAATACTAGACAAAACAGACTTTAAAGATGAAACATTATGAGAAAGAAGATACAAATTACACATGAATATATGAAATACAAAAAGAACATAGCGGGAGATTTTAATAAATTTCAGTAATTGAAAATCCAAACAGATGAACACTTTCCAAGGCTAAAAGATTTATATAACAGCTTAATGAAATGAACACATATAGAACTTTGCAAATAAAAACAGAGATTACACACACGTGCACACATCCGTGTGCATGCACGTGTGTGTGCACGCACACACACGCACTTTCTTTTGGCCAGCCAGGGAAGAACATGCCCATGGCTAACACTTCACTGAATTAACTTTATGGTAAGGTAAAACAATCTACATCTTAGCTAAAATAAAAGGCAGCCTGGTGGATTGCTGGGAAGATGGTGGAGTAGGAGGACCCTAAGCTCAGCTTGTCCCAAGGATACAACTAGATAACATTCAGATCGATGTAAATAACACAGAAAATGACCTGAAGACTGGCAGAATAAATCTCATTTTAGAGAGAAGACCACATCAAAGATGGCAGAAATAACAGAAAAATGGTAGTGGCTAAATGGACCATGGGGCTATCAGTGAGAAGGAGGGACTTTTGGATGTGGAGAAGGGAGAGAAACACACTGGGAAGCCCACACAAGGAAGACACATCCCCATAACATTTGGCTTTGAAAACCAGAAGCGCCAAATTCCATGAGTTCCTACAACAGTGGGATTTAAGTCCTGTAATTTTAAAAATCAGTATGGTTGGCTCTCAGCAGGAGGGCAAGAGGAAACTGAATCCCCACCATTAAAATGATAGCACAAATAACAGCCCCTGGAGATATAGCACAGAAGCAGTGTTTGAAAAAGAACTAAAGGCACAAGGAGGGAGAGTTATTTCCTAATTTACTAATCTCAGAATGAGTCCTGGAGGAACAGAGATCCCTGGGTTACTTCTCCTGAAACAAAGGAGCTAGTAGGTGCCATTTCCCTCTCCCATCCCTCAGTCTAAGCAAAAGACCACCTGTGGCAATTAGCATAGTGCATACATTCACCACCTAACTTGCTTACCCCCTGCTCCATCTGGCTTTGGCAGATCTGTCTCCTTTAGCCAGGCCTGCCTCAGTTTGGTGCTGTGGGTCCCTTCCCCACAGAAGACCAGCACAAACTGTGCCAGCAGTGTCTCCTGACCAGCACACTTGGTGGAACCTTGGTTCTAGCACTTGCAGTGGTAGATCCCCTCTCATGTTGGACCAGCATGAAAACCTTGCTAAAACTATGCACCCCATCCTTGTGTGCTTTGCAGATCTGCACCCTCTAGTACAGTCTTGTCTAGAGCCCATTCAAACCAGGGCTACAAGCATGGCAGTATGCAAGCACCCCTGACAGTCACTCCAAAGTGACTCCTATCCTAAGGAAAAGGAAAGACAACCACATACACCAGTCAGACTGTGGCCCCAGCAGTCTATTGGGAACACACAGCTGGTCTGATTATAGGCCGTGCCCACCAATGAAAGCTTTACAGGGGACAACACAGGGAAAACACCTTGTAGTTTGGTGCTACCACATCTCTGGCAAATGCCTGGTCTGGCTCAGCTTAAGCCCAAGGTGGCCCCAGACTGGTCTACTAACACCACAGGGAACAAACAATGCCAGAACAGGCAAAGAGAGCCATTACAGACGACTGGACTAAAGGAAAAAGTGGATTAGCTACAAAAGCTGTGTACAAAAACACACACAGGAGATACCCCTAAGTGTTGGCTTCTAATAGATAGAAGACACTCCATTGCAGGGCCACTACAGGACCTCTTCTTCACAAAGCCGCTACTTTCTTTCTTTTTTTTTTAAAGATCATTTATTTATTTATTTATTTGTTAGAGAGAGTGGGAGTGAGCACAGGCAGACAGAGTGGCAGGCAGAGGCAGAGGGAGAAGCAGGCTCCCTGCTGAGCAAGGAGCCCGATGTGGGACTTGATCCCAGGACGCTGGGATCATGACCTGAGCCGAAGGCAGCCGCTTAACCAACTGAGCCACCATCCCAAGGCCGTTACTTTCAAGAGCAGAAATGGCTGAATTTCATAACACACACCAAGAGACAAAGAGAGTTAGACAAAATGAGGAGACAGAGGACTGTGTCTCAAATGAAAGAATAGGACAAAACCATAGCAAGAGACCCAAGTGAAGCAAAGATAAGTAATATGCCTGATATGATAGAGAATTTAAGTCATGATCATAAATATACTCACTGGGATTGGAAAAAAGTGGAGGACATCAGTGAGACCCTTAACAAAGAGATAAAAAAGAATCTGTCAGAGAGGGAGAACATAATAAATGAAATTAAAAGCATACCAGATGGAATAAATAGCAGACTAGAGGCAGCAGAAGAATGCACCAGCAAACAGGAAGACAAAGTAATGGAAAGTGATCAAGCTGAGCAGGAGAGATGAAAAAAGTACACAAAATGAGAACAGACTTAGGGAACCCAGCAATTCCATCAAGTATAATAACATTTGCATTACAAGGATCCTGGAAGGAGAAGAGAGGGAAAAGGGGACCGAAAGTCTATTGGAAAAAATAATAGCTGAAAACTCCCCAAATCTGGGGAAGGAATCAGAAGTTCAGATCCAGGAGGCACAGAGAGTCCCCAACAAAATCAACCCAAGGAGGTCCACATGAAGACACATAGTAATTAACTGGCAAAATGTACCGATAAAGATTGAATTTTAAAAGCAACAAAAGAAAACAGTTACATAAGGGGGGACCCCCATAAGATACCTAGGAATAAACCTAATCAATGAAGTAAAAGATCTGTATTCTGAAAACTAGAATTTCACTTATGAAAGAAACTGAAGAAGAGACAAAGAAATGGAAAAACTTTCTATGCTATTCGATTGGAAAAAGAAATACTGTTAAAGTGTCTATACTACCCAAAGCAATCTACACACTTAAAGCAATTTCTATCAAAATACCACCAGGGGCACCTGTGTGGCTCAGTGGGTTGAGCCTCTGCCTTTGGCTCAGGTCATGATCCCAGGGTTCTGGGATTGAGCCCCACATTGGGCTCTCTGCTCAGCGGGGAACCTGCTTTCCCCTTCCCCCTCTGTCTGCTTCTGTGCCTACTTGTGGTCTCTCTCTCTGTCAAATAAATAAATACAAACTTAAAAAAAAAAAATACCACCAGCTTTTTCACAGAGCTAGAGCAAATATTCCTAAAATTTGTGTGGAACCACAAAAGACCCTGAATAGCCAAAGCAATCTTGAAAAAGAAAAACAAAGCTGAAGACGTCACATTTCCAGACTTCAACAAGAAAGTATGGTACTGTCACAAAAATGGACATATGATTGAATGGAATAGAACAGAAAACCCAGAAATGGATCCATAACTCTATGGACAACTAATCCTTGACAAAGGAAAGAATATCCAATGGAAAAAAGATAGTCTCTTCAACGATTGGTAGTGGGAAAACAGGACAGTAACATACAGAAGAATGAAACTGGACGACTTTCTTAAACCATATACAAAAACAAATTTTAAATGGATGAAAGAGCTAAATGTGAAACAGGAACCCACCAAAATTCTAAAGAAGAAAACAGGCAGCAACCTCTTTCACCTTGGGCGTAGCAACTTCTTTCTACATACCACCAAAGGCAAAGGAAACAAAAGCAAAAATGAACTATTAGGACTTCTAAGATAAAAAGCTTCTGCACATCAAAGGAAACAATCAAGAAAACTAAAAGGCACCCTACAGAATGGGAGAAAATATTTGCAAATGATATATCTGATAAAGAGTTGGTATCCAAAATCCATAAAGAATTTATCAAACTGAATACCCCAAAACCAAATAATCCAGTTAAGAAATGGGCAGAAGAAATGAATAGACATTTTTCCAAAGAAGACAACCAGATGCCCAACAGACACATGAAAAGATGCTCAACATCACTCATTATCAGGGAAATACAAATCAAAACCATGATGAGATACCACCTCAAACCTATCAGAATGGCTAATATTAACAACACAGGAAGAAACAGATGTTGGTGGGGATGTGGAGAAATGGGATCCCTCTTACACTGTTGGTGGGAATGCGGAGAAATGGGATCCCTCTTACACTGTTGGTGGGAATGCAAGCTGGTGTAGCCACTCTGGAAAACAATGTGCAGGTTCCTCAAAAAGTTAAAAACAGAGTTACCCCATGACCCAGCAACTACACTACTAGGTATTTACCCAAAGGATACAAAAATACTGATTCAAAAGGTCAAAGGCACCCCAATGTTTATAGCAGCATGATTAACAATAGCCAAATTATGTAAAAAGCCCAAATGTCCATCAACTGATGAATGGACAAACATGGAATATTACACAACAACAAAAGAATGAAATCTTGCCATTTGCAATATATGGATGGAGTTAGAATATAATACACTAAGTGAAATAAGTCAGAGAAATACAAAAACCATATGATTTTACTCATGTGGACTTTAAGAAAGAAAACAGATGAATATGGGAGAAGGGAAAAAAGAGAGAGAAGCAAACCATAAGAGACTCTTAACTATAGAGAACAAACTGAGGGTTAATGGAGAGGAGGTGAGCAGGGGGTGGGCTAAATGAGTGATGGGCATTAAGGAGGGCACTAGTTTGTTGAGTACTGGGTGTGGTATGTACGTGATGAATCACTACACTATAGTTATAGTGTTACCATAGTTACATTATATGTTAACTAATTAGAATTTAAATAAAAATTTGAAACACACACACAAAAAACATAAAAACAACAAGAGACTCATTTCAGACCTAAAACACCTGCAGATTAAAAGTGAGGGGATGGAGATATATCTATTTTGCAAATGGATGTGAACATAAAGCTGGGGTAGCAACACTTGTATCTGAAAAAATGGACCTTACAAAAAAGACTGTAACAAGAGACAAAGAAGGATACTATATAATCACAAAGGGGGACAATCAACATGAAGATATAACAATTGTAAATGTTTATGTACCCAACATGGGAGCATCCAAATGCATAAAACAGTTAATAACAAACATAAAGGAACAAATTGATCATACAATAATGGTCAGGGACTTTAATGCCTCACTTACATCAATAGATCATCCTAACAGAAAATTAATAAGGAAACAGTGGCTTTGAATGACACATTGGACCAATGGATCTAACAGATATATTCAGAACATTCCAACCTAAAAAGAATATATTCTTTTCTAGTACACATAGAACATTCTCCAGAACAGATCATGAATTAACTCACAAAACAGGTTTCAACAAATTTTAAAAAACTGAAGCCACACCATGCATCTTTTCTGAACACCGCACTATGAAACTAGAAGTCAATCACAAGAAAAAAAATCTGGAAAGAGCACAAATACATGGAGGTAAAATAACATGCTACTAAATAATGTATGCATCTACCAAGAAATCAAAAAGGAAAGCAAAAAATACATGGAGACAAGTGAAAATGAAAACACACTTGTCCAAGATCTGTGGGATACAGCAGAAGTGGTTCTAAAAGGGGTATTTATAGGAACACAGGCCTACTTCAAGAAGCAAGAAAAATCTTAAATAACCTAACTTTACACCTAAAGGAGCTAGAAAAAGACCAACAAACAAAATACAAAACCTGTAGATGGAAGAAAATAATAAGGATTAGAGCAGAAATAAGTGATATAGAAACTAAAAAAAAAAAAAAGAAAGAAAGAAAGAAAAAAAGAAAAAAACCGACAGTACAGATCAATGAAACCAGGAGCTGGTTCTTTGACAAAATCAACAAAACTGATAAAACTTTAGCCAGACTCCTCAAAAAGAAGAAAAAAAAAAGAGAGAGAGAGAGGGAGAGAACTCAGATTAAACAAAGACACCAATAAAAAGAGAAGAAATAACAACCAATACCACAGAAATACAAAGGATAATGAGAGAATATTATGAAAAATTATATGCCAGCAAATTAGTTAACCTAGAAGAAATGGATAAATTCCTAAGAACATAAAACCTTCTAGAACTGAATCAGGAAGGAATAGAAAATTTAAACAGACCAATTACTGGCAAGGAAAGTGAATCAGTAATTTTAAAAAAACCTCCCAACAAACAAAACTTCAAGACCAGATGGCTTAACAGGTGAATTCTACCAAACATTTAAAGAAGAGTTAATACATATTCTTCTCAAACTATTCAAAAAAATAGAAGAGGGGGAAAACTTCCAAATTCATTTTATGAGGCCAGCATAACCCTGATACAGAAACCAGGTAAAGACACAAAAAAGGAGAAATACAGGCCAATATCTCTGTTGAACATAGGTGCAGAAAATATTAGCAAACTATACACAACAATATATTAATAAGATTATTCAACATGATCATATGGGATTTATTCCTAGGATGCAAGCGTGGTTCTATATTCACAAATTTATCAACACAATACATCACATAAATAGTAGAAAGATAAGAACCATATGATCACTTCAATAGATACAGAAAAAGCATTTGACAAAGTACAACATAAATTATGATAAAAATATTCAACAAGGGGCGCCTGGGTGGCTCAGTGGGTTAAAGCCTCTGCCTTCAGCTGAGGTCATGATCCCAGGGTCCTGGGATCGAGCCCCGCATCAGGCTCTCTGCTCAGCAGGGAGCCTGCTTTCCCCTCTCTCTCTGCCTGCCTCTCTGCCTACTTGTGATCTCTGCCTGTCAAATAAATAAACAAAATCTTTAAAAAAAAATACTCAACAAAATAGGTTTCGAAGAGCATACCTCAACATAATAAACGGTATATGTGAAAAACCTACAGCTAACATATTCCTTAATGGGAAAAAAAAACCCTGAGAGCTTTTCCCCTAAGATCACGAACAGGGCGAGGATGTCTACTCTCACCACTTAAATTCACCACAGCATTGGAAGTCCTAGCAACCACAATCAGACAACAAAAAGAAATAAAGGCATGCAAATCAGTAAAGAAAAAGTAAATTTCCACTATTTGCAGATGACACGTTACTGCATATAGAAAACCTCAAAGACTCCACAAAAAATTGCTAGAACTCATAAATGAATTCAGTAAAGTTGCAGGATACAAAATCAAAGTACAGAAATCTGTTGCATTTACATGCACCAACAACTAAGCAGAAGGAGAAATTAAGAAAACAGTCCCATATATAATTGCACTAAAAATAAGGTACCTTGGAATAAACCTAACCAAGGAGGTGAAAGACCTGTACTCTGAAAACTATAAAACACTCTTGAAAGAAATTAAAGATGATATAAAGAAATAGTAGACATTTCATGTTCATGGATTGGAAGAACAAATATTGTCAAAATGTCTAAACTACACAATCCATCCACACATTTAAAACAATCCCTATCAAGATACCAACAGTATTTTTCACAGAACTAGAACAAACTATCCTAAAATTTATATGGAACCACAAAAGACCCCGAATAGCCAAAGCAATGCTGGAAAAGAAAAACAAAGCTGGAGTCATCACAATTTATACTACAAAAGTGTAGTAATCAAAACAGAATAGTACTGGCACAAAAATGGACACATAGATCAAAGGAACAGAACAGAAAAACTAGATATAAACCCACACTATATGGTCACTTAATCTTCGATAAAGCAGAAAAGAACATACAATGGGAAAAGAACTGTATCTTCAGCAAATGGTGCTGGAAAAACTGGACAACAACATGCAAAAAAACTGGACCACTTTCTTACCTCATACACAAAGACAAATTCAAAATGTAATAAAGATCTAAATGTGAGACCTGAATCCATAAAAATCCTAAATGAGAATAAAGGAAATAACTTCTTCAACATCAGCCATAACAACTTTTTTTCTAGATATGTCTCCTGAGGCAAGGGAAACAAAAGCAAAAATAAAGTACAGGGACCACAACAAAATACAAAAGGTTCTGCCTAGCAAAGAAGATAGTCAACAACACTAAAAGACAAACTACTGAATGGGAAAAGATATTTGCAAATGATATATTCAATAAAGAAGGTTAGTTTCTAAAACAAAGGAAGAACTTAACTCAATAACAACAACAACAACAACAAATCCAATTTAAAAATAGGCAGGGGGGCACCTGGGTGGCTCAATGGGTTAAAGCCTCTGCCTTCAGCTCAGGTCATGATCCCAGGGTCCTGGGATCGAGCCCCGCATCGGGCTCTCTGCTTAGCAGGGAGCCTGCTTCCCCCTCTCTCTGCCTGCCTCTACCTACTTGTGATCTCTGTCTGTCAAATAAATAAATGAAATCTTAAAAAAAAAAAGGTGTAAAAATAGGCAGAAGATATGTTCAGACATTTTTCCAAAGAAGACAGAGAGATGGCCAATAGACACATGAAAAGATGCTGAACATCAATCATCATGAGGGAAATACAAAATCAGAACTACAGTGATAGATTATCTCACAATTGTCAGAATGTGTAAAATCAACAGCACCAGAAACAACAGGTTTTGGTTAAGATGTGGACAAAAGGAACACTTGTGCCCTTTTGGTAGGAAGGCAAACTGATGAGGTCATTATGGAAAACAATACGAAGATACTTCGAAAAGTTAAAAATAGAACTACCTTATGATTCACAAATCACACTAATAGGTATTTAACCAAAGAATACAAAAACATTAATTCAAAGGGATACATGAGCCCCTTTGTTTGGTGCAGCATTATTTATAATAGCCAAATGAAGGAAGCAGCTCAAAGTGTCCATCAGTAGATGAGTGGATGAAGAAGATGTGCTTCTATGTCTCTCTCTCTCTTCCTCTCTCTCTCACATACACACCCTAGAATATTACTCAGCTATAAAAAGAAGGAAATCTTGCCATTTACAACAGTATGGATGGATTTGGAGAATATAAAGCTAAGTGAAATAAATCACTTAAGAGAAAGACAAACACCATGTGACTTCACTCATATTCGGAATTTAAGAAACAAAGCAAACAAAGGAAAAAAAGAGACAATCCAAAAAATAAACTCTTAACTATAGAGAACAAACTGATGGTTACCAGAGGGGTGGTAGGTGGGGGTATGGGGGAAATAGGTGAAGGGGATTAAGAGTACACCTACCATGATGGGCACTAAGTAATGTATAGAATTGTTGAATCACTATACTGTATACCTGAAACTAATAAAAGACTGTATGTCAACTACACTGGAATGAAATTTTTTAAAAAAAAAGGCAGCCTGGCTATTTATGATGATCATATTAAATTGTTTGGAATTGTTTACTTAATCAGGCGTAGTTCTAGAGAATCTTCTGATAACTTCTTAAATACTTCTATTTATATTTACTTGTCTCACAGGTATCTGATATCTGCTGTCCAGAGTCTTAAATACTTCTGCATAATCACTGTCTTGACAGATGACCTAAATGATTCCAGATAAACACAGGATAATATCACACGAACTGAGGCTCCATCTAAAAATTTGACCTCTACAAATCATATTTATAAAGAGAATCAACATCTATGATAAGATCTGTAAAATCCTTGATTATCTCCTCTACAGCCCTGGATAAATAAGAAACAAAAGGGAGAACTGAGAATTTAGAAAGTTTCCAAAATCTTTTTCTAAAGTGACTGTTCTGTAACCATGGTAACAAGTAGCCATTAAAACCAAATAGGTTTTAATCCTGTTCAGCAGATAAACAATTACTCCCCTTGTGAATACACTTTTGCATGTCATCCAAATATTATCAGCAACCTGCATCTGAAAATCAGCTAGTCAGGGACAGATTAACTCCAAAAGTGCAACATACCCAAAATGTCAAGAAATCAACCACTGTCTTAACTCAGTAATGATGCTACCACAACTACAAACCATGTGAATCCACATATGACTTCTAAAGTCCACCAAACCATGAACTCCTGTTTCCCACCAATACAATCATTTAGGCACCTTCATTGTTAACCTCCATTGGCCTAGAAGACATTATAGTACATACAGAAGCCCTTAGCAAATTCTCCAAGCAAACCTTGAATGATAGCCAACAAAGCCTGTCCTTAACTGAACACTGCAATGTCTTTAATGACAAAAGATGTCTTCCAAAATAGAATGGCCTTGGACATGACTAATGCCTTGCAATTAGGCATGTGTGCCACTGTCCAAACAGAGTGTTATGTGTTCATATCTGATGAGTCTGCTGATATTTTATCTTTATCAAATCATATGAGGACACAAGTGAACTCCCTGAGTGATCCAACCCATAACCTAGGGGATTTAGCAATCAATGGTTTGGATCATGGGACTCTTGGTGGAAAAAAACAAAACAAAACTATTACTAGATTTTGGAATCTTTATCATGATCTGTGTTTTCTCTCATATGTGCCTCTGTTGATGTTGTGGTATCTGCCTCCAGTGCAACAAGATAGCCACCAAAAAAGTTAACCTCCATGTTGGTGAAATCTGCTGACTGTTCAGGGCACATCACAGAAGAGGAGGGTATATAAGACTATTAAGAGTCAGTCATGAGTTGGTGGAGTTTTTGGGGGGGAGATAATTGAGAGATCATGACTGCCAGTTGACCCAAGAACTAGACACTGGACATGGGCCATCAGAGGTTCCTCACCCCCTCCCCTGTGCTTGGCATGTACACTCTCCCCACTGTTCCCATAGTGGGAGATGTTTTCAAGGACATAGCCTTCAGAGAGCAATGTGTTGTTGAGACCATCTGGATGGTATAACATGATGGAACTGAATTAAGTCCTCTATATAAACTTTTAAGATTAGTGGGTGGGTGTGGAGATGTCTTGGTCTTGTGGCCACCCAAGAGAAGCCTCGTATGTAAGTTCCCTTGCAGAGCCAACCTACTACTGTCCAATCTGGAGTGGACTGCCTCTTTCTCTGGTCCCTCCTTGCCCCCTGGGTACTAGGGGACAGTTTCAGATTTCACTCAGGAAGCCCCTAGGGTTATGAATTGACTGGTGCTTAGGCTAAAAGAAGAAAGGATAGCTGGACCAGAGGTGTTGGATTAGGGCTGGGGGAGATGTGTAGATGGAATGATGGGGAGTGTGAAATATATGTATGACCCTGAAAAAAAGAGAGCAGATGTTTGAGTGATATAAGGAGGGTCACTTGAGAATTACACCGCACAATTTATTTTTTATTATTTATTTATTTATTTATTTGACAGACAGAGATCACAAGTAGTCAGAGAGGCAGGCAGAGAGAGAGGAGGAAGCAGGCCCCATGCAGAGCAAAGAGCCCGAAGTGGGGCTCGATCCCAGGACCCTGGGATCATGACCTGAGCCGAAGGCAGAGGCTTTAACCCACTGAACCACCCAGGCGCCCCAACACCGCACAATTTAAATGGTTGACTGTCAAGCAATGTTTACTTCAGAAGCTTTGTAATATTACTCTAGTTTCCAAATAAATCAAAGCCCTGAAACTCAGTAGAGAACTGAGGGACTAGGAAAGAAACAAATACTCTAGGGCTTAATTTTTATTTGCCTAAAATGCTTATTACATTTTATATGAGACAAATTCTTGCCGGAGAAATGACACTTCAAAGCAAGGAGACTGACACACCTAAATTTTGTTCAGAGAGCCTGAGTTCATAGCCCTAAAGCAGTTTCACCGGGAATTAACTTCTCTGTGTATACTTCATACTTTGGGCAGTAAATGCAAAAAACTTAATGTTCATCTGAAGGGACGATTCTGGTATAAACCATGGGGAACAGGACAAAACTCACAATTCGATGTGCAGCCTCCCTTTTATCCAAAGAAGTGGTAATTCAGGGCAAGCCTGAAAACTGTGGGATTTCAATATGAATGAGAGGCACCTGTGGCTATGAGGACACTGAGACAATGAGAAACAGCTGAAAAGACCTGCTGCTCAGCAGCATCCAGAGTAATTTCCTCAAAATCATTCAGTAGCCTCACATTCCACTTTGGGCCAAGCAGGACAAGTGGAAAAGTGGTTAGAAATGATCAATGAGCGAGGAATGCCAAAGAAACTGAGTAGCCTGGAAAGAAACTGGGAAGTCTCCCAGTTACAGAACAAAGTCCACAAAATAGGGTTTGAAGGTAGAATGCAGGGCACGGAGATGAACAATGCCCGAGGCATGGCAAAATAATACACAAAAAGCCAAGAGAGCCATCCAGAAAAGACATGTGCAAGGAAAAGAGGACAATATGAGCATGAGTCCTGCTAGATCAAAACTGAAAACATATTTATAAATGTCTTTTAGAGGTGAGCCAGAGTTTTTAGAATTTATTTTGAAGGCCCAAGAGTATTTGTGGATGGAGTGGGATGGAAGGAATGGGAGAATATTTAAGAAAGTATGTTATTGTACGGAGTTTAACTGAGTAACGACTGGAAGTGGTTGTATGTGCCTCTTCACATGTTCCTGTACTTTTTTAAAAAAAAAATTTTTTTCTCTAATTTAAGGATTAGGATATAATCTGCCTAAAGTTCTGAGATGTGAGGGGGTGTTGGGCAGTGGAGAGAATCTACAGTTAGCAGTCCTGGGAAATATTTGTTTCTCCCTGAGTAACCCTGTACCAGCCAGATTTTCAGTGGTTACTAAAATGGCTATAATGAGACTCTTGAATTTTCTTTCAGTTGAGAATAGAACTAATTCCCCATAATCATATCTTCTTCTCAAAGATATCTGATTGTTGGAGTGGGTGCTTGGAGGCTGCCAGTGAGGTCAACAATACAGAATGCATATTACCTGGGCTATGAGAAGCTTCAGACTTTCCTGGCCAAAGAGAGATTTCAGCTGATCACGGAGGAATTAGGGAAGCTTGTTTAGATTTCACTACAGAATTCTAATTCTTAGTGGAATTACTATAAGTATGTGTGTTTAAAATTAAAAAAAAAATTTACTTGTTTGTTGTATTTGCTTGGGTTGGAGGAGGGGCACTAAAGGGATACATTTATAACAGTCAGCAAATAAACATAAAAGATCTAAAGTGAACTGAGGCTAGAGATGAGAGAACTTCGGGCTAAGAGAGTTACTTCAATTAAACTCTAAAATGAGGGGTGCCTGGATAGCTCAGTGGGTTAAGGCTCTGCCTTCGGCTGAGGTCATGATCTCAGGGTCGCAGGGTCGCTGGATCAAGCCCTGAATCGGGCTCTCTGCTCAGCAGGGAGCCTGCTTCCCTCTCTCTCTCTTTCCCCGCCTACCTCTCTGCCTATTTGTGATCTCTCTCTGTGTCAAATAAATAAATAAAATCTTTTAAAAAAATAAAATAAACTCTAAAATGAGCTTAACTTCTTGGCACTCAAAACATATTGGGAAGAACAATGGGTTATATAGTTCCCACAGTCTGGATAAAACCAAGCACACTGGCTCTTAGGAGAGAGAAGACTTCCTCAGACTCTAAATTCACAGATATCTTCTAGATAGATCTCATATTCTCCTACCTCTCCCATGGTTACTGCCACAAACCCAGCACAAAGTCCCAGGATTTCTTCTCTGAATTACCTAACTGGCAGCACATTCTCCAGATCCTAAATCCTAACACAGTCTCCATACCATAGGAGTGATCCTTTAAACTACAGATATGAAATCACATCTCATTGCTTTTTAAAAATTGAGATAAAACTGACATATAATACTGGAGTTTTAGATGCACAACATAATGATTTTGTATGTATAGCAAAATGATTACCACAGTAAGTTTAAGTTAACATCCATCACCATATATAGTTACAATTTTTTTTATTTTGGTGCATAGCTCATTGCTTTAAGGACAAAGTACAAAATCCTGAGTACTGGGATGCCTGGGTGGCTCAGCAGTTTAAAGCCTCTGCCTTCAGCTCAGGTCATAATCCCAGGGTCCTGGGATCGAGCCCCGCATCGGGCTCTCTGCTCAGCAGGGAGCCTGCTTCCTCCTCTCTCTCTCTCTGCCTGCTTGTGATCTGTCTGTCAAATAAATAAAATCTTAAAAAAAAAAAAATCCTGAGAACTGTATACAAAGCACAATCTGGGCCAAGCCTACTTCTCCAGACTAGTGACAAATAGGTCTAAGCATATGCTTTCCTTGGCAGCCTCTGACTGCCCCGCCCCACACCCCCAGCTCTTTAATAACTAACTCACTCTCCATTATTTTATACATGGTTAACCCATAGGTGTCAACCATCTGACCCTGAAGGCATTTGATTTTGCAGTGATGTTCTTTTTTTTGGAACAGATCTCAGCATAGACCAAAGTGTTTCTTTAAGGGATGAAAATGGCCTGAGCCTATTGGGCTTTCTCAATGATTAGGTTCTTTTTCACAAACACAAGAAGCTTCAAATAGCTAATTAAGCAAATTAAGAGATTTAGAGCCACGCCATAAGCCCATGGCCAGGTGTGAAGGCAAATGTCAGATTGAATTCCATGACACATTCAAACATTTACATGCAAACATATACAGAAAGTCATATAATATGTTTGTAAGCTCAATGATCTCCATCTCTCAGGCCTTTCAAGGTCACATCCTGTAAGAAAGATTCACTTGAGGAAATGTGACAGTTTTCTGGTCCCAGGATGCTGTTAAGATTATAGGTGGATTGAGGCAACCAGTTCCTTAAGTCAGTGACTGAACACAGGGCTGGGTCAGAATTAAGCCTTGGGCTCCGTTCTGGAAGGTAAAGGCTTTCAAGTAAAGGTGAAAATGCTTCCCTTCGAATCTTAAATACCACTTATTTATCAGGTGAAAAATAACTTATAATGTCTATTGTGCTATCTAAAACACCCTCTAATATTAACTGAAGATAAAGATAACTGTTGGGAAAGTCTCCTGCATGTAGTCTTTCATGCTCACTTGGCTGCATGAGAATAGGCCTTGGACCCAGAACACTCCCTTACCAAAAAGTAAAGAGCTCACACAGCCTGTGCTGGGTTTATCACTGCTCTTTGCTCTATCAAACACATTTTACCTTCAGCCCCTTTTCTCTCACTGTATAAATAGTTTCATTTCTTTTTCTTTTTTTTGCCCTGTAACTCCCTTTACCTTCCCCTTGTGTTTCTTCAACTTCCATTTCCCTACTCTCTTACCTTCCACACATTTCCAATCATACATGAAGTAGTAGTATCTACTACCTTCCCTTCCCGACAAAAAGGTTCTTGCCCAAGTCACTAAGGATCAAATTAAATTTTTTTAAAAATCTGAGGCATTTGCTAAGTCAGCATATTAATTAAGGTATATGAGAATATTCTGTTGGAAATCAACTTCTCAATCTTAACGGCCTTACCCAGTAAATATTTATTTTTGTTTATGTCATGATCTACTTATGGAAATATTCATTTTTGTGTGCCTTCCATGTGGTGATTTGGGAACACAGGCTGCTTTCATCATGTGGTTCTGCCATGCCCTGGGGACTTCATCCTCTGGACTTCTGGATCTGGCAGCTGACTAGCAAAGGACTGTGTGGATTGTTAGGGGACAGAACTGGAGGGGAAACAGATCACTTCTCCTCTTATTGCACTGGCCACACATAGCCTGCAGGGCAGGCTGGGAAATGCACTGTAGCTGCTTGGTCATTTGGAAAATAACCTGCTGAGCATAGAGAAGTTCTTTACCGAAGTCCTCCATTCCTCCTTTCTGAAACTTCCTTGCCTTTGACTTCCATGGCTCCATTCTCTATTCTGGTTTCAGTCTTCAGATCTTAACTGCTTATTTTCAGTCTTCTTCAAGGCTCCTCTTTCTTCTCTCCATCCCCCTTAATATTGGTATTCCCCAGCATGTCTCTTGGCTCATTTCTCTTCTCAATCCACTATTCTCCCTGGAAGTTTTCACAAACAACCAGAATATCCATCTCCATCTTTTCGGTCATACTTCCATGTAAAACCTGCTCCTCATCTTATAAGTCCTCACCCTGATTAAGTGGGCACCTACCCACTTATCAGACCAGAAAACCTGAAGTGATCTACATTCTCTTACTTATCTTCTATAATAGAGGTTTCTCAAGCACCACACTATTGACATTTCAGGCTAGATAATTCTTTGTTGGGGGAGCTGTCCTATTCATTGTAGGATGTTGAGCAACAGCTTCTAGGCAGATAGTGGCTAACAATCCTATCCTTTTGTCAATTTGGGGCAGACAATGCCAAATGTCTCTTGAGTAGGGAGGGATTCACCCCCAGTTGAGAACTGCATCTTCCAGTCCTATAGATTCAACCCACTGTAATATTTATCCTCTCTATTCCATTACCTTGCCATTAATTTTGTTAAATTCCACATCACTTTGTGCCTGGATTTCTCCAGTTGCCTCTTATCTGGCTGTGGCAGTTGGCTGACTTAACAGTTATTCTTGACTCAAGTTTTCACTGCCACCTTCCACTACAGAACGGCAAATAACTTTTGTCTTAGCCTCCCTTGCTTGGCTAGATGACACCATTTTGCATGGCAAAGTAGATTTGTGAAGAGACTGACAGGTGAACTTAAAGGTTCTAAGGTTTTGGAATCATCCAACTTAGATTGTGTCTTAGCCTCATCACTCTGGGAGTTGTGTGGTTTTAGGAAAGTAACTTAAATTTTCTGTGCTCCATCAGTAACACTGGGCCATCAGTACCAACCTTATATTATTATTATTAATATTATTATGAAGTTAAACAAGTTAATATGTACAAACTGTTTAATTTATACTTGGCCAAATGTAAACACTGCATAAATGGTGGCTATGATATAGGACTGGAAGGTGTGATATAATCTCTCTTTTCCTTGCTGACCTCAAAGTTTACAACTTCATATCCCATCCCTGACCACTGTCCACTTTTTACGACTCAGTTTAGGGGAATCTTACTCTGGAGGTTTTCTCACACTTTCCCTTCCAAATTACCGTCCCTTTCTCAGACATTACTTGTTTTTCTCCCTCACTAAGCTTTGAACTTCTGCAAAGCAAGGGCCAGACCTTTCTTTTCACTTTCTATACATTTCTAGGACCACCACAAATGCTCAATAAATATGAAATTCTCAGTAAAGATTTGTTGACTAAGTCTGTAAGTGAATATTAGTAACATACACCACCCTCGTAAATAACGTCCCTTCCATTTAGCAGCAGGTAGAGTGAGTGGATTTCTAGAAAGCTTTTGACATACCTAGTGTAAATGAAACACAAATCAACCAGGTGAATTTTTAAAGGAAATTTATCTCACTAGCCTGGCAACCCTGGCCAGCTTTTAAGTAAACTAAAGCTGTTAGGATAAAAAGGAAAACCATACATGCAACCCCAAACCTTTCAGACATCCTTTAAAAATTTTATTTTAAATAAATTCATCTAAATTTGCCCAAGAGAGTAGCAATGGGAATTGTTAATTGACAGAGAAGTCACAGTTTTAAAATTCCATTGCTACAGTTTCTAAAACGAGGAGCTTTAAATTGCCTTGTGGTTAAAGGAACTTTAACTACACACACAGACTGTTGCCTGTCCAGTCTCTAGCAGGCTGTTAATAAATTGGAGACTGCCCAGATTTCTACGAGGGAGGGAGGGGAGAGCAGCTGTAATCCTAAATAATTCTCATCCTGGTCTATGTGGAGGAAGATCCAAACATGTTTGGTTAGGAAAACTTGGTGGTGGCTTTCCTTCCTGGGTTTTGGATCCAACCATTTAGCCAACTCCAACTAAGATTCCTTTCTCTAGATCAAAATTTATTAGAACATTTCTTCTGGAGTGATTTCTAAGTCAAATATTAAAAAGTTACTAGGAACTACGAAATTTCTTTAAAGGTCTTCAAGAAAAACTCATTTCCTTTGCCTTAGAATGGGGGGCGGAGGGCACATCTCATATGCAACCCACTTTTTAAAACTTCTCATCTGTAAGACCACGATGTCTCAGTAACACTTGCGACTTTCTCTGATGACTACAGCCCTTCAAGACACTAGTGAGAGCTATTCGTTTCCCTTGGTCGCCCCTTAGTTCCCGAAGAAGTGGCATCAACATTGGAGAGCCAGGAGTCGACCAACAGGTGGTACACCGAGCGCTCTCTAGAAGGGAGTGTCGCCCGCCCTCGGGGCACTTCTCCGCGGCCGCGCGCTCTCGCGCCCCGGGGGCTGCGTGGGCTCTAGAGCCAAGGCCCCGACCGCGGGGACAGAGCGAGCGCGCCCGGTGCACGTCGCCTCCACGCCCACCTCCTCCCGCTCTGCATCCCCTCCCTTTGCTAAAGCTCAGACTCTCCGGGCCGCCCTTATTGTTGGCCGCGTCTGTCACTTTGTGGGCCGGGTGACATGAATGGATGGGCTAGACACACCTTCCAGCCTTCTAAAGAAAAAAAAAAGTCCGGATCTGCATAGGGAGCGGGAGGGACTCCTCCGGCGCCCCCAGAGCCTACGCCGCGGGCCAGAGACACGCACAGCTTCCCCCTCCCACACTCACTCCTCCCATCCTTTAAAAAAAAAAAAACGCCCAACCCAAGTAAATAATATCGTTCCAAGCCTGCTGGCGTCCTTGGTGCCCTCTCCTTCTTCCCGGGCTCAGCGCGCTCCAGTTCTGCGGGAGGCTGCGACCGGAGGCGGCGGCGCGGGCCCCGTGCGGGGCGCGGAGCTAGAAGCGGGCGCGGCGGCGGCCGCACTATGCTCCCCAGCGCGGTGGCGGCCCACGCCGGCGCGTACTGGGACGTGGTAGCGTCCTCCGCGCTCCTCAACTTCCCCACAGCGCCGGGCTTTGGCAACCTGGGCAAGAGTTTCCTGATCGAGAACTTGCTGCGGGCTGGGGGCGCCCCGCCGCACGGGCTGCAGCCACCCGCGCACCACGGTCCCGCGTCGGCTCTAGTCGCCGCCGCCGCCGCCACAGCCGCTCGCACGCAGGTCCGGCCCCTGCCGGCCAACCCCGTTCCCCTCAAGCTGTGCCCTGCGGCGGAACAAGTCAGCGCCACCGGCTCGCCGTACGGCACGCGTTGGGCTTTTCAAGTGCTCAGCCCCTCTGCGGAAGGCGCCAGGCTGCCAGGCCGGGCCCCGGCGGACGGAGACTGTACCTTCCAGCCTTCAGCCCCAGGTGAGCTAGCTCTTCCCTTCGAGCCGCGCCCGGCGCCTCCTGCCCGCCGGACCGGGATCCCGGCGCTCCGCGCCGCGCCCTGTGCCAAGGGAGTCCCGGCTCCAGCGCGCAGGAATCAGCTCTGGCCTGGGACCTTCTAGAGCGTCTCGAGCTTTAGTGGAGATGCCACTTGGGGGTAAAGAGGGTACCACCACTGACTGCGACACCTCCCCTCCCCCATCCCATGCCACCCCCTTCCTCTCGTTCTCCTTTCAACAAGTGGTAGGGCTACCTTGATTTTCAGGCCTTTCCGGAGAAACCTTGAATGCACCTCTTTGGGTTAGCGGAAAAGGGCAGCCCCAGTCCCCAAGATCTCTGGGCTCGCTGGACCAGTTTCACGGGGTTTTCCAAGCTGAGCTTTTCTGCCCGCCGGCTCGTATCCTGGAGGCCGCGCGACAGCAGCTCCTCGGGAAGTTTTTGGCAAGGAGAAGTTCTCGAGGCCCGCTTTGGGGGCTTTTCCTTCTCAAACTGTTGGCGATGTCCAGGAACGCTCGCAAAGATCTTTGGAAGGAGAGTTGCGCAAACTTTTGACTCTCCATTCTTAACATTCTGGATTACTAAGGCGCAAGGAAATCAAGGCCGACTTTTCTTTGTGGTGAGCCGAAACAACTGAATTGGCACCTGGAATAGGAAATTCACCAATAAATGGGAATTTTCTTACCCAGAGAAAGGCAATTTTGGTTTGTTTTCATCTTCGGATAAAATCCAAGTGGTATGATTGGGAAGAGGATGCGGACGGCTTAGTCAGATACTAGATAAAGTGTATGGAGTGGCAGCCGAAATGGGCAGTGAGAAAAGGAAAAGCCTCTTAGAAACTCAGAATCCAACTGAGATGCAGTTGGATTAATTTTTTTTTTCGCTGCGTCCTTAGACGACCTTAACTCATTCTTTTAATCCCGATGGGTTTGTCCAGAATGACTAATAGACGCTTTTTCAGCAGATTCCATTGTCCCAGCAAACTGCCGGATCAAATTTATTGCTAATGGCTTTATAGAATTTAACATGTTTAGAACCTGTCCTGGTCTTTCAGTTTGAAATGGTTACTAACAGAATGGAACAAATATAATTATATGAGCACCGGTCTTATTCATATGGTGCAAAACCTAAACTCTAGGAAGCCTTTTTTCATCTTGGGAAATGAACAATATACAATTAAAGGCAGGATTTTTGTTTCTTGGAAATTCGGGCCACTCTGTTATTTCTGAAGTATTAGAAACGTATATAGCCGGCTCACCTAAGCAAGAGTTAGTAAGTAATGTTGTGTCATGAAAAATAACATTTTCAGAAAGATTGGTGATTTGCATAACTTTTAGTGGTTTGGCATTGAGTTCATTGAAGTTATTTTTAAGGATTTTTAAACTGGTCCTGATCATGATTGGCTACTCAACTACTGAAATTTACTTAATTTTCACCTTTGTGCATTTTACAGATTAAATTTAAATAAACCAAATGCAAATCAAGCACAGATAGTTCAATAACTGGAAAAGAATTTTGTATATCTGTTTCATTAGAACTATTGCAATTATTGGGTAAAGGTACTCCTAACTACATTTTTAAAAATTTTCAAGGATATAATCATTCTTGTACACTTGTTAAACGGCTAAAATGCAAAAATGCTTTTCAGAATAAGAGTACAAGAATTTATATTTCCCTTTTAGGTGTTCTAATATAGTTTAAACATATATTTTCCCAATATTTTACTTAGCTCCTGGGTTTCATTTGAACAAATAACTGTTTATTTAAAAAAAGAAAAAGGAATAAAAAAAAAGAAAGAAAAAGGAGTGCATTTAATGTTTGAATCTAGAGAAGTATCTTAAGAAAATTAAAAGCTCTCTATATTTGTTCCTACAAATACGCTGCTTAAAACCAGCATTTACATTCATTTATCTTTGTAATTTGACACAGAATGTAGTTTTCTGAACATTGCCCTAGTTTTATTTAAGTGACAGATTTTTGTCCTACCAAATGTTGTGGGAATTCTTTTCTACTGTGTAGAATTATGAAGTTATAATAAGTACTGACAAGGTTACTATCACCTGAAAATTAGCTGACTGATGACATAATGATTGATGTTCTGTAGAGAATATAGAGGAGAGAGAAGAACTACCATTTTGGAAAGATAATTTCTTTCTGAAATGTCAGCAAATGACCACTTCTGATCCTTCAGACACTTAATTTTGGAGTGGACCAAAAAATGTGATCTTTAATCATTTCAGCATATTGACTACTCGCTTCTCCCCACAACCTTAACTTGATAGGTGTACCAACCCAAATGTCGAATGAAAAAACCCCAGAGTTCTTTTTATTGGTGTGTTGGTGAGCTACAGAACCATTTAACTAAAGGACTTCTGCCTCTGCATGAAATTTCTGTTTCATAATCTTTGTTATCCACTTTTAATTATATCACATATTTCATTCATGCAGCAATGCTTACCAACTATCTCCCATGTGTCAGGCTCAGTCCTAGGCCACTGGGACAGTCAGTGCACAAAACAGATGACTATCTCTGCCCTTGTGGAGCTTATATTCCACGTGTATACTGCTCTGTGGCTTACCAAGTATTTTCATAATTGTTAGCTGCTTTAATCTTCCTAGTAGGCCAGTTTTTTTCCTACAGTGATTTACTTCACTTACCAATTTTGTTTTTGTCGGAAGTAACAGTGAAATTTCTGTGGACTTGTGAAAAAGAAAAAAATTGCCCCGTATCTTCCTATTCCTTATGTTAGTCTTTCATTGAATATCAGAAACTAGTGATAACCAATTACAGTATTGCAATAATAAATCAATTGTGATTTTGTGTCTGAGCCCAGAGGAAAAGAAATTGGCCTTCCCCATTCATCTTGCTGTAGGTCTGCAAGGTGGAGACCATTAGGCAGTAACAGGGATTTACAGGTAACAAATGAGAGGATGGCTCTCAGTGCTTCATTCCGGAAAAGTGACAAGTTTTTGAGTATTCCGAGTAGCAAAAAGACACTCTGTAGCTATTTGTCATCAGTGGTTTCTATAGAGTATTTTAAAAACCTTAAAAATCAAAGGGCATTCCTCAAGGCTCTAGAAAGCCACATTTAGTGCAATAGAAGGTAGTAAATAGTTTACCTCCAGGGTTGAATCTTTGGATCTGTTATAGTTTATTAGGGGAAACCAGGAGGGTTTGCAAGTAAATTAGAATCATCAGACAGCCTTCCTCAAAAGTTCATTTATGTCATTATTTGGTGACTATTGTGCTAGATTAAAATATTCATGTTTTTGTATATAAAAGAGAACCTTGAAATGTAAAAAGCTGAAAAATTTAAACTTCTCTTGGTTATGTCACCAGTTTTATTCGAAAATAAGTGGAGATAGGCCTTGCTCTTTAATGACATTTATTACTTTAAACATTAAAAAAATTGACATAAAGATAATTTCCTGAATGTTATTTATAATTAAATCTACTTCTTAAAAGGATTAGAAAGCAAATGTTTCTCCTAGATAGGTGAGTCTTTATTTTTTTTTAAATTTTGTCAAGGAAGTTTTATTATATACTATAGGAAAGGAACCAGATCCATAGCATTTTTCTGGCCCCTTGTTAGGATTCCTTCTTACCGTTAATACTTAATGTGCACTCTAGTTTTCTTGTCCACCTCCCAATTCCTGTTACACCTCCCAATTTACCTGTTAATCCATAACTCTGTCTTAAACTAATTGCACTTAGTTTTGTCTAGGCCTACTTGAAGACTTTGTGATCTAATTTATTAAACCAGAGTTTGTCACTTATTTTTGCTACCACTGTGGTTTAGATTTGTTCTGGCAAATTAAAGTCACAGCATCTTGAATGTTGGTGATGCTGACCCCAAACCAGGGTGGAGAATGGAGAATCCAGAGAAGGGTAAGGATGGACCCCCCAGGGGTTCCTTGCTCAGACCATCACCCCAACCATCCTTTGGTGGAATTTGTAGATATTCTTACTTTCCCTATTCTTACTACATGTGCATATTTTTTGTATCTTCTTAACATGTCTTTGGATTTATATTAACATATTAATAACTTAACACAGTTCATAAGAATCAGCTCTGAACAAACTGTTCTGTGTTCTCCAAGTTAATGAACTACTTCAAATTCATGGAGAAATTTTTGCTGTGAAGAGAACCAACAGGACTGTAGACAATCCCTTCCCTTCTAGTAGTGATTCAGTGAGCCACCCTCTTTACAGAATAACCCCTGAGTTGGAGCTACAATGGCGTAGCAATTTATGTGCATTTAATTTGCCTCTGACGGTAGTACCTATCCCAATCCCAGCCCCTAACGTATGCTTTCTACCTTCTCTACTCCGCTTTAACAAAAAGGAATCTTAGTCTGTTAACATGTATTGAAGCTATTGAGGTTTAATAATAAAACAGGAGTAAATCAGCAGGCAAGTAAGAACATTTTAGAACTTTCCCCTGAACTCCTATTGACTTAAGAGATCTGAGGGTTATTTTAAGAGGCACGATGGTTTGAATGCCCAGAAAATTGTATACACATTTATGCATAAGTAAACGTAGGATTCAGAGAGTTCAGAGTTATGTGCTTCAGATACTGGAACCGAAGCTGTGAATTAAACTCTCTTGTATCACTTTTTGAGTGTGCCTCCTTCCTTCTGTTCTTGTGCCCACCAGAAAAAAAGTTTCCTTTGCTTTAAGAAATCGCTTTATGCATAGGTTTGCTGCTGAGCAATGATAGAAATGAGAACAGCATGAAAGTAAGGGAAGCAACACAGGTAATAGATGTGTTCATAAAATACTTTGAGATGTTTTGCTATGAAAGTTTTTACAGAAATGAAATGTTCTTATCTTTAACATATTTAAACAAATGTGTCTTTAGGTTTGCGGAGGCTGATAAATATTTCATTTACACCTCAGTCTGTTTTCACCACCCTATTTCTGTTGTTGATATGGTTTATAACTTTAAAATACATCTTATCATATCTTTCCTTTTTTAAAAGATTTTATTTATTTGACAGAAAGAGAGAGAGCACAGGCACAGACAGGGGGAGAAGGAGAGGGAGAAGCAAGCTCTCTACTGAGCAGGGAGCCCAAAGCAGAATTCTATCCCAGGACCCTGGGATCATGACCTGAGCCAAAGGCAGACACTTAACCGACTGAGCCACGAGGTGCCCCTTATATCTTTCAAGGGGACTTGATTTGTAGCTCTTAATACAATGTTTGTCTGCTTAGTCTTGGATTAACAGAGGTTCTTAATTAAGTTTTTTCCTAATTACAGTTTTGTTTTTTATAGTGAAGGTACACAGTTTTTAAGCCAGTTAAGAAGTATAAGTTTTCATTCGAATATACCTGGAGTCTGTCAGGAATAAAAAGGCGAATTGGAAAAAGAAACAGTATGATTATTATCTAGGAATGCTTGTTAGAATCCTTATTTAAGACTTCATTAGATCGTGCTTTTCTATTTTACACTCTCTTAGTAAGAAATTGGATTTTTGCCTTAATATATAATATGCTTACCAGACCCTTGTATATTTTAGTCCAAAACATTGTATTTTACTTTCAGTAATGTTTCCACTTTTAATGAAATCTCTCACTTTTATTCTTTTTAGCCTCCAGTCAGTACTTGACTTGGCAATGCTGAGTGATTCATCACTTTCTATAAAGTCACCATAACTGATCCTATTTTTAATAGCATTATTCATTTTGTCAACCAGCTATTAGTTGGGAAAATTTCAGGGGCACATTTTTGTGAGTTATATGAACAGTAAACTGAAGGCACTAAAATTCTCTCTGAAGTCAAAGATCAAAAAGCCTCTAAAGCTTTTAGACTTTTTTGTTTCAGAACAAAAGCATCTGGGAAAAGGAGAGAAAAAAACTTCACATCTTTTTCTATTACTGAATACCTAATTGACTTCTTGTTTATCAATATTCCAATGATGAATTGGGGTTTTCACTTTTCTTTCACGTTCAGTCACCTTGCCATAATAACCTTAATTTTATTAATTCAAAGTGGCCATCAGAAATAAAATATGTGATATATGATACATTTTTATCAGTCCTTTAGGGAAGACTCAAAATTTCTTGTTCTTTAAAATGTTAAATTTCTGACAACCTTTAAAATTAAAATATGTGGGGGAGCCTGGTTGGCTCAGTCAGTTAAGTGTCTGACTCTTGATTTTGGTTCAGGTCATGGTCCCAGGAACGTGAGATAGAGCCTGCTTAGGATTCTGTCTCTCTTTTTCCCTCTGTTTGTCCCACCCCACTCTCGCATACACATGTGTGCTCTCTCTACTCTCAAAAAAATTAAAATATATGAAGGTGTTAGGTTGTTCTTTGGGGAGATTTTTGTACATTAAAAGAGAATAAAAACCATGATTAGTGACATATTTCTTAAAGAGACTATCCTAGGGCCGGATTGAGTTTAGGTGTGTTGAACCAATGCTATAGTTACATTGGATCTGAAACCAAAAAATAGTACTTTTTAAAGCAGGAAAAGAATCAGTCCTGTTTGTTTACATATTTTCTGTAGGTCCTTTTGCATCACACATTGAATAGTTGCAACAAAGACCTATGGCGGCAAAGCCTAAAGTATTTTTTATAGTAAAAGTTTGCCAACAATTTCTCCAAAGCAAAAATGGCAAGTTGAGTATATTTAACCGTACAGTTTTGTGAGCTGATTTTAGCAGCATTTACATAATTTTAAAGCCTAGATTCATGTCTAAGGTCTTTATATTATTGATTATATAATCATAATTCACAGAAGCTCCTTGAGCCTCCATTTCCTCATTTCAAAATAAGAATAGAGATGAGAGTCAGCCTCTGACTTTCAAACACATACTGCAGAAGTCCACGGACAACATATAGGGAAAGATGTCAAAGACTCCTTCCCACCTTTCACCATAGGCAAAATGTTGGAAAAAAGGGGTATTGCTGTGTAAAAAGCCATCTCAAAGTTTAGAAGCTTAAAGGAACAATTCATTATTTTCTCTCACAGTCCCGTGGGTTGCCTGGGCTCTGCTGGGTAGTTCTCACTTGGAATCTCATTACAGCTAGATGGCAGCCGGAGCTGTGGTCTTCTGAAGGCCCCGCTGGGCTGGATGTCCAAAATGGCCTCACACATGGCTGACTGTTGATAGGGTGCTCAGCTGGAGCTGTTCCAGCAATCCACACTTGGACTTTCCAAGTGTCTTGAGCTTCTAATAGTATGATGCTTGGGTTATGAAAGGGAGGGTTCTAAGAGCAAACACTCTAAAAACCCCAAGAGTGGCTGCAAGAATTCTTGTGGCCTAGGTCTTGAAGTTCTAGAATGTCACTTCTTCCATAGTCTTCTGTGAAACAAGGCAGCAAGATCACCCCAAATACAAGGCAAGAGGATATTGAGATCTTACCTCTCCGGGGAAGGAGTGCCAAATAATCTGTAGCCATTTAAAATCTGCTACAGGGTGAATTTAGGCTAACAATCAGATACAACTCTGGCCAGGGCTGTCTCCTGCTGGAGTAGATCAGTGCAAGGATTAGTCACACAGAGTGATACAGCTTGGGGCTCAAAGAGCCTTCATTAAGCCTTTAGAATTTGAGAGCTACGGATTCTATTCTGTTATGCTATTCTCTCCCGGGATGTTGACTTTATAATAAAAAGCAGTGGTTTTCCTCAAATTTGTCAGCGCCGCTATGGAGATGCCTGGAAGGGAGAGGTAGCAGAGGTAGTGATCAAATTTGATGATTGCAATGAACTGGGCTCCCACAGCTTGAGAGGAAGCCAGACCTGCTCACCTGCTGGTGTGGTGAGGCCGGAGAAAATGCTGGTGGCAGTGTCCAAAGAAAGGGTTGCCATCACCTATTCTTATTCCTGCAGTGGGACCCTTCCATGTAGCCCTACCGTGCTCCACCACATCGCACCCAGTACTGCCAGGTAGATTTTCCCAAAATAGAGCTTTGTCATATTACCAAGCTACTCAGGGAAGCCTTCTTTATCCCCATCTGATGGTCAAATCAAATAGAAATACTCTGTTCTTCAACACCTTCATTCCATCGGCAACATTTCAGTTCTCCAACTACATTCCTTAAAGTTCAGTCTTTGGGCCTAGTGCCAGCAGTGGGGCTGGTCTTCTTAACCTGCCCCACATGTCCCTCCTTAACACCCCCCCACTCACCGCCTTTTGTTCTCACCACCTTTCCTTGTTGGAATGCCTTCTTTCTCATCCTTTGCAGTTCTAGATACCTTCCAAATTAAGGTGTGGATTAAGATGTTGTTCCTGATTAAAGCCTTCTTGGACAAAGCCTTCTTAACAATAATCTTTTCTTTTTACTTCTCTATTTCAGTGGAAGTCTTGACCATGCTGCTTCTTTTTATACGTTGTCTCACAGTTGATCTCAAATTGCATAATAATGGCAGGAGTAAAGGCTAACATGTATAGAGTGCCTGCTGTGTCAGACATTGTTTTGTGTTCTTTTCCATCCTGGTGATGCATTGTAATGACCTGTGCAGCCTTTGAAACAATGCTGTGCTAACGAGCCCACCCTTAGCCAGTGTGATTTAACTCCGTTGGTGTGTGACCTGGGCACCTGTATCTTTGAAAAGCACTCCAGTTAATTCTAGTGTGTATTCAGGGTTGAGAACCAATGGCTAGGAAAATGTACCATACGAGTTTTTTCAAGTCTCTCTTTCTTGGGGAATGCCTCAGATTTTACAGAACAGAATTGGCTTTGGAGAACAGAAAAATTTGCATTTATTTCTTTGACCGGCAGATATAAATCTGTAAGAAAAGAAACACTAAATAGAAATTCTTGTAGGGAAGGAAACTGTTTCTTTTTCATCTTTGTAATCCCAGTACACAGTACACTGTGTGGCACTCGATAGAGATGCAATAAATATTATTTGCACAGAATTAAAAGGATAGAATCAAACAAGTAGACACTACACTTGATTTATCTTCTCATGAGCTGTACCAGAACATTAGACCTTTGTTTTTCTGTGTCTGAAATACTCATTGAGGAAAAAAATGTGGACTTCTGTTGTTTTCTGATGAGCAGGAAGATAAAGGATGAATTTACTTAACTTGCTTTCCCTTGTGACTGAAAGCAAATTTGCATGTGGATTCCATAAATGAATTCCTTTCAGGTTGTGTGATAAAATAAATCACACCTCATTAGGTAAGTGATATTTCTTAGGTCTTACTACCCCGGGCATCTGGTTGCCATTCTTTGGAGTCTTGTTTTTGGGTCCACTCTATTCCAATTGTGTATTGTTTTCAGGTCACAAGTTTAGATTTCTTTATTTCTGGTGTCCATGTACCAGGCACTTAAAGGAGGTTATTTAAAACCATTTTTAAAAAACTATTTAATTCCCTGTTATTTACTAGAGGTATGTTTTGACCCTTTGGTTGTCTTATTAAGACATCTTGGAACCTTTTCTCATTTCTCCTCATCTTTAAGAGGTGCTGCCAACTGGCATAGTACTGCAATGGACTCAAAATTTATTTGAAAGTTTTATTAGTGGTCTTTAGTATTCTTTCTTTGAAACATCAACTCAAGTCAGTTTGTACCACAGTTTTGTATGGACAATAAAAAGAATGTGGTTTCATTGTCTTTTAAATACCCATTGTTCTGCTCCATCAGGAAAAAAGAAGTGAAGATAATAACAGAAAAGCAATTTAAAAATTATTGCTTGCTTTCTAGATAACAGAATTTTGAAGATAATTTCTCTGTAGTTAGGCTTATAACTGTTCTTGGCTATGAGATGCTTGTATCACAGAACCATCTCGTTAAGTTTGGAAAGAAATCAGGCCAGTTCACCATTAAGTTGGCTCTAAGTTAACACCTTAATTAAATATGCAAAAGAGTTAGTAGATATTTTGATTCTGTGGCTTCAGTTAAGTCAGAACATCTGATAAGAACTGAAAAGTTCATGAGGTTTTCTGTAAGTGATTTTAGTCATTTGGATTCAGACAGTTCAGTTCCAAGAATTTTAAGTGATGTGCTTGTGACTTGTAGCAGATTCCTACAGAAACTGGAAATTAGTTTTGTCAGTGGGATACAAAATTCTGAGTATCCTGAAACATTGTGCTGACAGAACCTAACATCATGCTGTCGCACCTGACAGTGTGCATTCCACCCGCCCCTCCATATGAAAGGCCGTTTGTTTGTCTCTTATGGAAAGCTTGGGAGAGGAGTCCCTTTTCTGGGTTCCAGCTCTTAGGAATAATTGACAGTCTCTGTGCATGAAATCCTTATCTTTCTTGGCTAATAACTAAATATGCTAATAAATTTATGTTTCTCTTGTCCTTTTTAAAAAATTTGCTGAAAAGAGTCCCATCACATTCCAGACACATGCCTGAATGGTAGAGGTTCTGAGGCTGAATGGTAATGAATGGATGAGATAGCATGTGTTAAATTCATAGCTAGTCCAGTGCCCGGTGTATAGTAGACACTCCTTAAATATTATGGTCATAAATATTATTCAGTAAACTCGTGATAAATTGTTCCCAATATGATCAGTGATAAAAGTGACTGCATTTAGATTGCACTGATGGGCTTTGAAATGCATATCATCCAGGACGAAATTGCCTTGTTTTCTGCCTTTTTCAGAGAATCTTCAGAGTAGTACTTAATGGCTTATAAAAGTTTTAACAGATCTGTTAACTTGTTGCTTTGTTTTTAATCACAAATAAGTTTTTTTGTTCATTGCTTTAAAAAGCATGTGGTTTATAAAAATTTAAAAGTGTAATATGTATTTTTAAATGCATTTCGTTGTTTGTTTATTTATTTTTTGTATTTTATTGTTTTAAATGTTATTTCTTCATACCATTTGACAACCCCTGCAATCACATGTTCAGCTGGATTAACATTTGACTTATGTCAATTTGTAAGCACATGTTAAAAAAAAATGGAGCACTTAATTGGAATTTCACAGCAATTTTCACATAAGCCAGCTTAAACAAGGTGTATTTATATATGGGAATCAGGAGTGAACTGATCTGTGTAAATATATATATGTCGAAGAGTTGATTTAAAATGGTGAAGAAATTCTACACAGTAGAACCTGAAGCCTGGTCATGTAATGTGTAATTCTGTAGCCACAAGAGTTTATTACGGTAGATAACATGTCATTTTGATTACAGCTTTCCTCCATTAAGATAAGTAATATATAGTAATAAACTATTCAGTGCAAACATTTTATGGTTAAACTTAACACTAAGATCATATATCTCAAAACTTCATTTATCACAAATGAATTTAATTGATCACTTGTCTCAAATGAACCATTCATTTTTTAAAAATCTTTTAGCTTTCTATATTTAGGGCCATAGGGTTAGACTGAGAAACATTTTGGCTAGAATGGTAAAATTTGTAATTTGTACATTTTGCATGATTATTGTAATAGTATCTCTAGTGTACTTATTTTCTATACTTTCTATTAAGTACAAATATTTCTTTCATGTGTGTTTTTCCAGCTATCATTATAAATGTTTCATTGTATGTATGTAAATGCAGCATTGCATTTTGTGCCAAGCAGCGCAATTGCCATTACTTAATTATCTATGGAATGTTTCTTTTGGAGGTGAAATAAGTTAACAGAAATGCTTGAGAATAAACATAATGTGACAATGTTTATACAGAAAAATAGATTTTTATTTTTCAAAGTACTTATAGCCTGAGAATAATGGAAAAGGTTACTCTGCCTAAATAATGCCATTTTCTTGTAATATAAAATGTGAAATTAAAATGGATGATTTATCATTTCTTTGATGGTTTTATAGTCAATATTAGAATGACTTATGATAACAGTGAAATTAAAAAAATGTTTTATAGCCTGCCTGGGTGGCTCATTCAGTGGAGCGTGCAATTCTCGATCTCAGGGTCATGAGTTCAAACCCCACATTGGGGATAGAGCCTATTAAAAAAAAAATTAGAAAAAAAATTTTATAGTATTTTTGAACACCAAAATGGATTTCCTTTTCATACTTTGCTTAATTGCTGTATTTTCAAAATACCATTTTTTATAAGACTTTATTTTTACATAATTTCTCTACTCAGTGTGGGGCTCAAACTAACAACTCTGAGATCAGGAGCCGTATGCGCCATTGAGTGAGCCTCTGTGTATGTTTGAAAATATTAATAAGACAAACATTTTGTTATTTGAAAACTTGGATATTAAAAAACTGAGAACAGGGGTGCCTGGGTGGCTCAGTGGGTTAAAGTCTCTGCCCTTGGCTCGGGTCATGATCCCGGGGTCCTGGGATCGAGCCCCGCATCGGGCTCTCTGCTCCGCGGGGAGCCTACTCCCTGCTCTCTCTCTGCCTGCTTCTCTGCCTACTTGTGATCTCTGTCTGTCAAATTAAAAAAAAAAAATCTAAAAAAAAATCTAAAACTGAGAACATTAATATTGGCAACTTTATATTATGATTTATGGCTAATTTGCAATTTGAAGGCATGAAGAACCTAAATACTTACTGGGCAATACAGTTATTTTGACATATCCTACAAAAAGATTGGCAAAAATAAACACATGCTTATCAGTTGGTTAAAATATAAGTCTGAAATTACTGTGTTCTTGAAAAACCTATGTATTCATATCAAAATAATATTCACTAAATATGACTAAGAAAAAAGTTGCCATTAAATATGTAGGGAGAGTGATAAAAATATTTATTTTCAAGTGGACAGTGGAGATAAAGGACATTCCATTACCACAGATCATTCTCTTGGATAGTGTTGCTCTGGGGTATTTTAAATAAAAGAATACATGCTAATTATGACCACACAGAAAATTAACTGTTAAGTTTGGTTTTGATCCATTGGTTCTTTCCAACACATCTTCCAAATCTTGATTAAACTCTTTGGCAGTCTCTTAGGGAGATAAAGGCTACTTTAGAATGACTTTAATTTCAGTAAAAGTTATAACTAGCTAAGTAAAGGCTCAGAAAATGAAATGTTTTACTCAATGGCTTTGGGGAAACTGGAATTTTGAATATTGTCTAAAAGAAATGGCTTATCCATGAGATCAATGCTCTCTCCACAGCGTCTTCCAAACCTTTTTTCCTGAGCGCCCCTCCATTCTACTCGGCATGCTGCGGTGGGTCCTGTCGGCGCCCTGCATCCCCCACTGCTTTTGCAAGTAAGTTTTTATGCTTCATCAGCAATGCCTCAGTTATTCTGTAAACCAAAGCAGCAGGATTTAATGTGCTCTGGAAAACTAATTGGTAATGCAATGGCAAGGAGCTAAATCCTCACTAAAAAATCACAGCGATCCTATTCAGGAGGTTTCCAGAGATTTATCAGACCTCAGCACACTGAGCAATTGTGAGCAGTTTCTAATGGCATTGAAACCCAGGGCTGACACACCAAGGGAAGTGACTTGTTTTCCATTCGATATAAAAGATCTCAGAGGGACCAGTTTGGCTCTTTCTGAAATGTGTAGCAATACTCATTTAGAGAAGAAAAAAGAAAGGAAGGAAGGCTAAGAAATTGTGCTGTGTAAAATTTCCATTCAGCTTAAAATGTGACACAGAAAGTCACTGGGTGTCTGTATAAAACAGTTAAAATTGTCCAGGTTATAAAAGGAGACAAATACCTCCTCTTTATGATCTTGAAGAAAAGCAGCCAGAGTTGTAGGAAATATTTTCAAGAGAACTTTTCCTTGAACATTACAAAATTTAAACATTGTCCAGGAGTGAAGTGAGAATAACAACTCTGAAAAACTTTTAGAGCACGCATGTACACACACACTCACATAGCCAAAGAAAACAATGTCAAACTAAAAAGAAATAAAGTTCACCTTGATCTTGAGATTTCTAGGTAAAATAAGAATTTGTAACCAGAGAATCTGAGCTCATGAAAAAAGAGTCCAGTAAAGGGGCACATTTATTTCAGGTGCCCAAAAGGAAACATTTATTCAGGTTAACCCCTCTGTCAGGTGAAAAGTGAAATCGGAGTTGAGTCAGGCTGAAGTAGAGAGCTCTATCACGGTTGAATTCAGGTCCCTGCTGCCTCTCGGTTAATGTGTTTTATGAATGTTTCAGGAGAGCAGTTCCTCAACAGAATGATTCCTGACAAGTGAGGCAGCAAATGCTGGCCGTTTAATGAGCTGCAGGCCTCTGAGCATCTCTTTAGGGGGCCGATACTTTCCCACAGAGCATTTTACATGGCAGGGATGCAGCCACAATGGGTGACAGACCCGTGACCAATCGTCACTTTCACTTGACTCATCCACACGCGACCTCACCATGATTTTTCACTGTGCAGATGAACTTTAGGAGCCATTTCACATGGAAAAGGCTCGGGCAAGGGTCAGTTGCCCTTTTGTATGGTCATAAAGCGAGGCTCTGTGTGTCCATCTTTTCTGCTGTCTCACATTCCCAGTGAATTTCTGGACACCATTTAAAGCACTTGACTGAAAAATAAAGCAGTGAATGAAACTGACTTTTATAGACTCATTCTAGCTCATCTTCCCATATAACCCTGTCCACCTGAAAAGGGATTTAGTGGATGAGCTGAGTGTATACAGGACTTGCTGAATACATAGGGTCCATTATCAACTCTGGGGATTGTTTATTAACCAGGACTGATACACCACTATTTTGGAAATGACCTATTAATTGTCCATTTAACTAGAATGTATTGATTCAAATAGAAAAGTAGAAACCATGACTAAACCTTTTACTCGCTCCTTCAAGGTGGTCTCCTATGAGGGCAGTTGAAAAGTGTTGTGCAAATTAAGGACACATTTGTCACCATAGATTAGAGTATCAGGAAAAGGCTGTTGGAGTGGAGACTTAAGTCCTAGAGAGCTGACACTGTGGTGTTGTGGCATGTCTGGAATTAAATCTTTGGTGTTGCAGCCCCAGGGTAGAGATCGAAAGAGATCCCATACCTACTTTTGGTTACTCTACCGTGAAAGAATACTGAACTTCCATTTTAGAGAACCTCTAGCAGTGTAGGTTAGGTAAGTGGGAACGGACAAAAAATCCCGTGTAACGGGTGGACATTCAGGTGTGTGTACATGTGTAGGTTTATTCATTTCATAGCAGTGTTTTTGTAAGAGTGTCTAAGCCCTAAATTATACTATTGCCTGAGCCAGTTTGATCCATAGAGCACATAAAAGTAATTCTAAAGGCATTTCCTGGAGAACTTCACCTTTTCAGTTGCTTGAAAAATTACTTTAAGAAAGACTTATTTTCCTCCATCTCCCTCTGGGTTCTTCCCACTTTGTGCCTTTGGCATAAACGTTGTAAATTGTGGTGTCTCTCCCTAGAGGCTTATAAAGTCCTATGTTTATCATTTTTAATTCAATAAAACATATAAGGGGTAAATCAGCACAGCTCAGATCAAGGATAGAGAATGCTGTACTTGGTCTATCTCCATTTCTGAAGTTGGCATTTTAAAACACGTTAGAGATGCCACAAGTGTTTTTAATAAACTTTGGTGTCTCATTAGTTATAAATCTGAAATGAATTTTTACTTTTTTGTTTATAATGTTCATCGTATTAACAGCAAATAATAATGAAATGGTGGGTTTGTGCTGTCAATAAAGAATTTTATGTAAATAACCATGATACCAAGGAACATTAATAAGGCTTACATCTGCACAGTACTCTTTATTATTTAAGGCATTTACTAGATTTTCTTTTTTTCTTCTTTGTTTAATAATAAGAACACTTTTTATGCCTAAGCATTAACATTTTTTTCTATCGCATAGGAGAAGGAAAATGAACTGTCCAAGTAATCTAGTATTAAATTTCAGACAAAATGTGCTGACATGTATGGACAGCCAGAATCAAGGTTTATACTAAACATTTTAATGAGCAATGAAATCTGAAAAGCGTAGGATCAGATCAACAGGTTCATAGCTAGCAAGTAAAATATCATTTTGACTCTTTTAACTTGATTCACTTGTATAAAATTGATTTCATTTTTCTTGTTAACCTTTTAGATTTATGATTAACTTGTTGCAATGTGGAAACAATCATTCCTCCAGTGCCCTTCTCACATATAATAAATGGTTTAATAGGCTCTTTAAGCACAACCCTGACAGTGGGAAAAAATTAAAAGGCAGTGGTAAAAGTTCTCCCCTCCCCCAAAGTGGAAGGAAAATCTTTGATATTACATCCATAAGGTTCTTTTCAAAATCACACATTTCTCAGCTAAGATGAAATAGAAAGTCGTGGAAATTATGCGGAGAATGACCTTTAAAAAAAAAAAAAAACAATGACCTAAAAAGGTACAGGAGTCTTAATTATGTAGAATAGCTAATTGAATTAATCAGATAATTATTTCATTTTGTCTTTGAGTACCCAACTCATGTGATCCTTCAAAAATTTTATGCATTAAAAGAAAAGTTTAAATTTGGGACAACGTTGTGAAAATATGAGCAGGGAAATATTCTTCTGGGACAAACTGCTCTGCCTTTTCCTTGGGAGATTTTGAATTTATATTCTACACCGTAAGATCATGTTACTCTTTTCTCTTCCTTGCTAAAACTTAGAGGAACATAATACACTCTCCAAATTTGCATTTAGGATTTTTGTTGAACGCAGCAGGGAAGGGCTGTTACTTTTATTGTTGATAGGTTGGTCTGGTGAGTGTCACTATCAAAGATAGGCAATGCCCTGGTGAGTATTCTTGGCACCGGACCTGGCTTATGTTCTCTTTCACTGTTCTCAGCTGGAGTGCTGGGTCCCCAGAGAGAATTGACAAGACCTACGGCAGTCCTTCTATAAGAATTTATTGTTAGCACTCTAAGATCTTCAGAGGGATGCAGCATTTTGTGCTAATAGAGAAAGAAGCACAGTTATTTTGTTGAAAATATAATCAGGTTTGTGCAGTAAGTTGAATACAGGTTTTGACTCCTCATTAGTGAAGGGAGGCGTGTTCCAGAGATAAATGACACTCAGTCAACCAGGAAGAATATTTAGAGGAGTCAGAGACTCAAAGACAATAGATTTTCCAAGTTGATGGCTCTATTCAACAGTTTCTACAAAGGCAGTGAACGTATTTGAGTAACTTTCCAGGAACGGAGTTCCCTTTCTCCCCAAATATGTTCATAAGTAGTAGAAGACGGTGGATGGAAAGCAGAGTTACTTAGTGATATAGGATACTTGTTCCTGATCTTGTCTATAGCCCTCGCCTGAACATAACGCGACATCTAATGGGGCAGCTGATAAAGTCCTGATTTGAGATTCCCCCAAAGAAGTACACGAGTGCACAACAGAGGGAGGGAATTGGCTGAACAGAACAAAGAAGGAAAGGGTTGTACTCTTAGTTCACTATGTGTCTACAGAATGATATGGGGATGTTGGATTATGCTTTTAGAACTACAGTACCAAGAACAAGGGAGATAAGAGTCCTACTAGCCTCTATAATGGTCAGACAACCTACACCTGCTCAGTTCTGGAGCCCCACTTTAAAAGGCACAGTGAGCCCATTTGCCTATAAAAACCAGGTCAGGAATAGTCCGCAACTAAAATGGTGAAAGATCTCTATGCCTGGTCATGAATTTTCTAAAGTGATTATGTTTGGCCTGGCGAAGAGAAATAATAGGGAGAACCTGAGCATTATCTTCAAATCAGATATACTGCATTCAGTATAGATTTAAAGGAGAGAACTGGAGCCAAGGAGTGGAGTTTAATGGAAATTGAATTTGGGCTTAATATTAGGGAAAGATTTTTAGCAAGTTAATAGGGTTATATTGTATGATAATGAAATATTATGGCATTCCCAGATACTAAATTATATAGAGAATGGAAAGTAGACTTCTAGTTTAAATGGGGCAAGCCAGGAAAGTTCTATATCTTTTCTCTCCACACCTCAGATCCACAGGAATGATATAAAACACACACATGCGCACATGCGCGCGCACACATACACACACACACACACACACACTATATCCTCACACGTGAAAATATGAAGGGGTCCATTTATTTATCTTATGTTCTATTCCTCTGTTGCTCCCCACCTCTTTCTACCCAACAGTGTCATTTATACATAGCACACCTCCAGCTGGAGCACCCTTCGTCAGCCCCATTTCACGCAGGGGCTCCCTGGAGGATGGTGCATGGGGCCGTCTCAGCACCCAGGGAACCATGCCTTTGAAACGTTTCCATCCTCCATCACTCTGCCACTTTAATGGGATTCTTCCCACCTCCTGACCTCTTTGCCTACTTACAACTCTGATAGTCTTTGGTATAATTATAAAGAGGATTGGTGGACTTTGCTCTTCCTTTTTATGTGACCTCAAGGGCACAACTTAACTTTTCCGAGCCTTAGTTTTTTCCTAGGGAAAGTGGAGGAGATAGTACCTCCCTCTGGGGATTGTTGTAAGGAAGACATGCCATGCTTGCAGGGTATGGCCACAAACCATAGCACCTGCTGAGCCCCATGTGTATATATATGTGTGTGTGTGTGTATACACACACACACACACACATATGTAGGCCACAGGACAGAATCATCATCATCATTGTCATCACCATCATCACCGTCATGCTCCCAAAATGGTAGAGCCTGTAGAACATTGAATTGGTGGTTCTGGCCTTTAAAGCCTCTTTTCTACATGTCTTAAATTCTGTATCTGTTTATTTTTATTTTTACATTACTCACTTGTTTATTTTTTGTCACCTGGAAGTTTCTATAGAAGTCAGACATGTGTCATGAATTTAGGCATAGTCAGAGGTGTTTGTTGCTGATAACGTTGTAGTAGTTTCTGAGAGAATTTTGACTCACAACAAGTTCTTGAAGTCCTGGTGTTTGTTTTGCAGGTGTAGATATGAGCACATACCAGATTTAGAAGGTATGGAAGTGGTGTAGGCTCCTCAGTACACTTTATTTTTTTTTTTTGATTTATTTATTTATTTGAGAGAGAGAGAAAGAGAGGGAGGGAGGGAGGGAGGGAGAGAAAGCACACAAGCAGGGAGAGGGGCAGGAGGAGAGGGAGAGAGTTCTCAAGCAGACTCCCTGCCAACCTGGAGCCCAGCGTGGGTCTCAATCCCAGGACCCTGAGATCATGACCTGAGCCAAAAATCAGGTTGGAGGACACGTTATGGACTGCCCCCTCAGTGTGGTTTATGGTTAGATCCAGAGACAGCCCATAAAAGACCATGGGGGAGAGATGGAAAGGAGCATCCATAGTAGAAGTAGCATCTTCCCAACTTTTCACAGAAACCTAAGGCTCGTCACCTTAGGAAAACCAGCATGATGTGCGTATTGAGAGCAGTGCTAAGAGGAACTGGTAACTAGAAAAGAAGAATATGGAAGTCTTTATCTTTGCCATATTCTTTCTTCATGTTCATGTTCATATTCATCTTCATGTTCTTCATGTTCATATTCATTCTTCATGTTCATTTTCAGGCACTGAAACCTGAAGGTCAGACCCAGGAATTAACCCTTTGGCCATCATAACCATTTTAGGTCTCTCTTTCAGAGATTGAGGTCTGCTTTGGGTCTACGATTTTCTTTTCTTTTCTTTTTTTGGGGGGGGGTCCACGATTTTCAAAATGTTAGTATTTATCACATTAGTGAGAGTAATTTGTTTGTAGACTTCCCTCAATGGGAACCTTCTTTCTCTTTACTTAAAAATAGCTCCATAGTAAAACTTATGAGTTTCTTTAAAAGTTTTAGGGATATTTAGGGGCACCTGAATATATATCTATGGTGGCTCAGTCAGTTAAGCATCTACCTTTGGCTCAGGTCATGATCCCAGGGTCTTGGGATTGAGACCCACTTCAGGCTCCCTGCTCAGAGGAGGACCTGCTTCTCCCTCTCCCTCTGCCTGCTGCTCTCCCTGCTTGTGCTCTCTCTCTCTGTAAAACAAATAAATAAAATCTTAAAAGTTTTAGGGTTCCTTAAATGTGTTACCCCATTGTTTTATTTAAACTTGTAGGTCTTAGTGAAGAAGGGGCTAAGATGGGTAGAATCATGGTCCCTACCTATAAAATCTCTACCTAGAAAAAATGTATGTAGAGTTTTAAAAATGAGGCTTGTAGACTCACAAATTTGCTGTGCATTTCTGTAAGATATAAAAGGTTTTATTAACTAGGAAAATACTGGCCTTTCAACAATGCTGAGTTGGTCAGGTCCTCCTCAAAAGGCTTTTCTATTGGGCAAGTCATGACCTGAGCTCATGTTACCCCCCAGGCCCTAATGTACCTTTCCAGCTTATCTTCTGTGTTCTTGGCACTCATACCCTGCAATCTGGAAATACCAAGGTTCCAGGTCCACCATGTTTCATTCATGTCCTCACTCCACTCATGGATACGTAAATTTGAACCCCTCTGCTCTGCCTGGCTTTGACTAGATTGCTTGTAAGAGGAATTGCTATTCTTCTGTCTTTTCTTCTCTCTCAGAGCTTACTCTGCTATCCTCCAAGTCTGAGTGGCTTCCTATCTGATTCTTCAATACTTTCTCTGCCATGGTCTGCAGTTACTTATCTCACTGTGTTGTAGCTGGCTGTTTAATTTCTTGGACCCTTCCTTATCAACTGTGAGCACCTGAAGGATGGATTGACTTCATCTTCACTTGTCTCTCAGCAACATTTCAATCACCCCCACCAGATTATTCCCAAAAAGGTTGCTACAGTGTTCGCTTGTTTTCCTTAGAAAGTAGAACCAGACTTAGAATGCAGAATAGAGATGAATTATTTGTCCATAATAGTAGCTTACTTTATGTTTATTTTTGCCTTTTCAGTCTCTTTTCTCAGCATTTTTACTTAGTTATTAACATAGTATGTGTCTTATTTATTATACACAGTATAGCATATTTTCTTTGCTGCTGCCTGGTCTTCATAGTTCTCATCTTTAATGGTTCTTTAAAATTTCACCAAGGGGATATGGCATCATGTCCTTACACATTTCTTTACCTTTTGGTATTTAGGTTTCTTTCCCCAATTTTTTAACACAAATGGCTATAATAATGACAGATCATATACATTTGTGAATGAAAAATGCCAGAATCAAAATATCAAGTGATAGGGCTTGCTGGAATTTGAGGACACAATTATCAGGAACAGGAGATGCCCTGTAGTCCACACTCACACACTGGTCCAGGACAGTGCAGAAGCCTGTAGTCACAGACGGGAGCTCTGTGTTTATAAATGTTTCTCCCTTTCTGTTTTGACATGTGACATCTGAGTAGAAAAACAGTGTGGCACAGAGGAAGGAGCCAAAAATTTAGATTCAGAAGGTCCTGTTACCAGCTGAGTTCTGTGTTCTTGGTATGGCTTTGGACCCTAACAGCCCTGAATACTTCTTCATCTGTATGGAGCATGTCTGTGACATATGGTTCTTACGAGAATCAAATGAAATCCAACAAGCAGAAGTAGATAGATTCATGAGATCCTTCCTGTGGGCCAGGCACTGTGAAATTTTCTTGTGTTATGTCATCACATCCCTAGAGAAGTCCTGTAAGATAAGCTGAAAAAGGCTAATTAAAGTAGCTTTAAATCATACAGGTAGATGCCATGGTCCAAACCCAATTCTTCCCTATTACACATTTGAAGCGCCTTCCTGGAGAGAGATCACCCCAACAGATGAATCTCAGAATTCATGTAGAAGGCCCAATACCATAGTCTCTACACCGAGGAAAGTTCAAAGAAGAAGCACATTTAGAAAAAGGATGTATTGAGATGTTTAGAATATTTTTATTAGTGACCAATATTTCATAAAACTATATAAATCTTTGATAAAGAGGTAATGAATCTGGTTGTCGAAATGTGACTTCAAGGTATGGCTTTGGCATGTGACAGGCGAAAAAAAAAATGATGCTATAGATGGAGAATTAACCAAGCTCTCATACAATGAATGGAAAGAGCATCAACAAAAATAGATGTCTGTAAAGAATTTGGCTTGATTACATCCCATGGCATTTCCGAGGAGATGCAAGTGTTACAGAGCTGGAAGGAAAGAGAGGGAGGCCAGTTCTTCTCGCAATATGAGGATAAAATTGAATGAGGTGTAAACCAGGGCCAAGAGACTCGTTGGGAGATAACCTGCAGTCTTTTAGACAAGTAGGAAAAGAAGCTGTCATATTACAGAAGTAGATGTGACAAGATTTATTCATTTGTTGATATTATTCCCCCTAAAATATAAGTCAGAGGGGTGCCTGGTTGGCTCAGTGGGTTAAAGCCTCTGCCTTCAGCTCAGGTCATGATCCCAGGGTCCTGGGATCGAGCCCCACATCGGGCTCTCTGCTCAGCAGGGAGCCTGCTTCCCTCTCTCTCTCTGCCTGCCTCTCTGCCTCCTTGTGATCTGTCTCTCTGTCAAATAAATAAATAAAATCTTAAAATAAAATAAAATACAAGTCAGGTTGGATTAGAACATACTGGGTAATGTTAGGAGCATTTGTTTTGAAATTAGTTGTCCTGGGTTTGGAGCCCTAGTCACGTGCCCCCTTGGACAAAGTTTCTTAAGCTACCTGATCTTCATTTTATTCATCTATGAAGTGGGAAGAATAACAGTATAACATTTGGGGCACAGACTGGGTAGGATTATATAAATTAATGCATGTCATTGGCTTAACACAGAGTAAATGTAATGGTACAGAGTATTCCATGTGAGTTTATTATTATCACGTCACACCCTGATGAAACTACTACTATTTGAAACTGTTACTGATCTTCACTACTATTGGATAAAGTCCCGAACTCGTGTAGTACTCTCTGATCTGGCTCCATTCCACTCTAGAATCTCTATGTCAAAGGTCCAGATGTCTTCAAGAACTTGGCGGGTAAAAAAAAAGCAAGCTAGGTGAGGCTGTGGCAAATGAAGTCTATCCAAAGGGGGGACCTGCTATTCACCCCGGTAGCTCTTTGCTTTCTGGGAAGATGAGCCTAGCGTGGCTACCTTTGAAGAGATGTCAGAAACCTGGACTTCACATGAAATCTAATTATTAAAGGTGAACAACTGTATCAGAATTCTAACACCAAATAAAACCCATCTGCGGGTTGGATCTGGTTGCCAGCTTGCCCCCTCTGCTTCATGCCCTTCCCAGCCTTGCAGACCGCTTAGTTTTCCTGCAATTATGGAGGGCACGTATTTCATGGAGCACTGGGTGTGGTACATAAACAATGAATTCTGGAACACGGAAAATAAATTAAAAAAAGAAAAAAATAAATTTTATTCCTTCGTGCCTTAGTGATTAAAAAAATGTTGAGTATTGTTGGCACACAAGTTTACAGTAGTTTCAGGTGTGTAACATAGTGATTCAGCAGGTCTGTACATTATGCTGTGTTCATCTCAAGTGTAGCCACCCTCTGTCCTGATACATCACTCTTGCGGTATCATTGACTACATTCCTCATGCTGTCCTTCATTCCCATCATTTGTTCATTCCATAACTGGAAGCCTGCATCTTGTACTCCCCTCCACTCATTTTGCGTCCCATCCTTCACCTCCCTCACCTTTGGCAACCATCAGTTTGTTCTCTGTGTTTATAGTTGTGCCCTAATGGTTCTGGAAGTGCTGGTCGCTCTGCCTAGCTTGGCCTTGGTTATTTCTCTCTTGAACTGGATTGGTCTTTTAGACTTGGCTCAGCCTGTTTTCTGAGAATTAATTACTTCCTCCTTTGTGATGCCAGAGCATTTCATAAATCACTCTGGTGTAGTACTTAAGACATTAATTTGCTTTTTTATTTAGGAATAATTATTAAGCACCAAAATGCCTACCAGCTACAGCTGTAAACTGGTGTCCCTGTTCCCCTGGTGCCTGTATTCCACGATCTTCATGTCAGTCCTCCCATGAGAATGTGAGTTCCTTGAGGGCAGGGACCATGTGCTATTGGTCTGATTTCCTCAAATAAGTTCAGTTATCCTGATACCAGGTATGAGTGTCCTCTTGTTGCCATTACAAATTTCCACAAAACTGCTGTTTCAATACAAGCTTATTATCTTACAGTTATGGGGGATCAGAAGCCTGAAATGAGTCTCACTGGACTAAAATCAAGGTGTCAAAAAGGCTGGGTTCTTTCTGGAGGCTCTAGGGAAGACTTTGTTTTTTGCCTTTTCCTGTTCCTAGTGGTTGCCCGCATTTCTTGGCTTGTGACCCCCTTTCTCCATCCTTAAAGCAGGAAGTGTAATGTCAGAGAAGGTGAATCTTTCTCTGTGACTTCATTTCCCCCTCTCTTTTCCACTCATAAATACCCTTGTGATCACATTGCCCACCTGGGTACTCCAGGATACTCTTCTCATTTCAGGGTCAGCTTGCTAGCAGCTGTAATGCCATTTGCAACCTTAATTCCCCCTTGTCATGTCATGTAATATATCTCTAGGTTCTGGGGAACACATTCACATAGGCATCTGTAGGAGGGCCATTATCATTCCTACCACAATTGGGAAGCTAAATGAATGAATGAATGATGATGAATGAAACTCTTAGAGGGCTGAAACTGGTTGTGCTAGCCACAGAAGGTAGAAAAAGTAGTAAATATCTCTGACTTGAAGGAGTTGATGAACAACTGGATTGAGGAGTGGTAGTGGTTGGGGATCTTCTAAACCTCCCTTCTCAGACTGAATATCTCTGACTCCTACAAGCTTTCTCTGAAATTCCAGATGATGATCAGATCCTTGTTTTGCGTGCCCAAGGCAGCCTCCTTTGGAATACATCCTCACACTTGTGAGGTTAGTTCAATAAATGCCTTCCACTTAATCTTATGGGTAATGCGTACAATAAAACACATTTGTCTTGTTTCCCAATGCGTAACATTGAGCAGAGCACCTGGCGTATGGTAAGTGTTTAAAACTTTGTTGAGAGAAAAAAAAAAAAACAAAAACAAATGAATAAGTAAATGAAGAATTAAGCAAAAATAGAGTGTTTAAACCACCTCCTATTTGTTCTGCACTTGAACTTTCTGATGTGGGCTTTCTAACATGGCACCCAAACTGCGAGGGTGGGCATATGTACTTTTCTCTCATTGGGGAGCAAAGAGTATTTCTTAGATTCTCAATGGAGTCCATGACCAAGACCATGGAAGAAGCACTGCTCTAAATATGGAGAGTTCAGAGATGAGAGGATTTGGCCATGGTACAGAGTAGAAGGCTACGAGCCTGGGAAAGGCAGACTGACTTCTCCTCACTAGAGCTAACTGGGCTTTTGTACCTGTCTTCCCCTTCTAGGAGAAGAGAGTGTGCTGCCTCTCCTGACACAGGACTCTAACTCCAAAGCTCGGAGGGGTATTTTAAGAAGAGCTGTTTTTTCTGAGGATCAGAGAAAGGCTCTGGAGAAAATGTTTCAGAAGCAGAAATATATCAGCAAAACAGACCGAAAGAAACTCGCCCTCACCTTGGGACTAAAGGAATCACAGGTACTAATGAGCAGGAAAATGTCCACTGCTCCTGATTTCTGAGGGAATACAATGAAATCCATACATTTGGCAAATGTCTGTTGTACTAGGTATGGTGCTGGACCCTCAAGTGTTACTGAAATGATTTTCACGGTTGTTGAGTGAGTGGAAATACATGTCAGAATTCCTATTTGAAAATAGGCCCATTTTGCTGAGAGGTCTAGGTTTTTGCATGATTAATTCTTCCCAAATGAAAAGAACCACTAAGGATGTGGCGTTTACATCATTAATTGTTTGCTCTGGTTTTAGAGAAGTAGACTACATAATCTACAAAAGCAGGAACCAATTTTCCTGTCTTTTTCCTCATTCCCAGTCCAAAATCCATTCATACATGTGTGACTCATAAATACCTCCAGATAGATTTCATTACCCTGCAATCTGGGCTTATGTCAAGTACAGTAAAGTAGTTTCATATTTGAAACACCTACAAACATTTCTTATACATTAAGGTACTAGTATTTTACAACTAATCATTTTATAGTAAGCGTGATAATCATCCTCATTTTCTAGTTGGAAAGTGTAGAGAAGTAAACACAGGTCTGCTTCATGTAGTGAAGCTGCTCTGGAGCTGGGCTCTCACTCCCTGGCAACCTGGCTCTGGAGTTTGTGTTCTACTTAACCTCGAGTTATCACGTATCATTGTGCAGGTTGTGCACTGCACAAGGCCTAAGAGGCATGGCAGCAACTGAAACGTAGCAGGTGCTCAGCCTGCCAAACTGGCTCTCCTGGTGCAAGATTACATGCACCTGGATTTTTTTGAGTTAGCATAAAGGCTCTGAAGGGCTAGCAGAGGCTCTGCATAACTACCACGCTCTACTGTTCTTCGCTCAATACCAATGACCTGGTTTCTAACTTTGGATTTTATTAAACCAGTTATTTTTGGATGAAACTCTCCTTAACCTTGCTTCCTTTCCCTAGGGAAGTGATCTGTCCCCACCCCCCAGCTTTTTCTAGTTGTAGGAAGCAGTACATAGAGTAGTAGAGGGTAATTGGCCTACATCAGCCAGTCTGTGCTTTCCTCATTGTGTGATACTAAGGAGTCCCTAACCTTAACTGACTGCTCTGTGCCTCAGTTTCTCACGTAAAAAACAGGGACAAATAACAGGGACAAATATCGGAGTTCTATCTATGTCGCAGAGCAATTTTGCATTTATTATAGATAAATGACTAGCTACATCTTGATGGTCTATTGTGTGCAAGACACTGTGCTAATAAGTAGGCAGTAAGAGGGAGTGTTGATTAAGTACTGATTAAGATACACTCTGTGCACCCAGGAATTTGTATGAGCAACTGGGGAAACGAAGCAGAAGCTCAAGACTATGGCATAGGAGACATCACCTGGTAGGTTAAGATATGCTGCCAAATAAAGGAGCTAGATCAGGGGTCCTCAAAGTTATGTATCTCTCTGGAGATTTATGTTAAAATCTCCACGACTGGTCCTTATACTCCTGGGGAGTCTAGTGAAGGAAGTGTCTCATCCTTAGAAGAATCGTTGGGCCTAACTAAGGAGGCACAGAAGCTCAATAGGACTGGTCTTCATCTCACTGGTATGGATTAAAAACAAACAACAAAACAAACAAACAAAAAACAAACAGACCAAAAAAAACCTCTCTGAGTTAGAGTTGAGAAAATGTGAGGCTTTGGGAGGTTGCAGGAGGCCTTCGTTGAGTCAGAACTTGAAGTAGGTGTTAAAAGAGAAAGGTCACCATAGAATACATCATTAGTTTTTGATGTAGTGTTCCAAGATTTGTTGTTTACATATGATACCCAGAGTATGGTGACTAACACAACACAGTAAAAATTAAAAACAAAACAAAAACAAAAAAAAAACCCACCACCAACAACAAAACAAAAGTAAAAATTTTAGGTTACTAACAGAAAAAAAAGAAAGAGAAAAGGTGGCTAGGTTTGATCTCATAATGCTGAGACAGTGTGAACGTCTTTTAACTTCCTAAAAATAGATTATTGGAATGAGAATGCAGCCAGTGCACTGGAGAACATTTATGAGGGTATGACCATAATCCGTCCATTCCAAGAAAACAAACTATTTTCCTATTTTGTATCTTATCTTCCTGTTCATATTCACAGGTGCATAGTTTTACATAGTTGATTGTATTATTTTTAAAATTCAAGTGCCTTGAGGAATGAATACTTTCCATGTTATTAAATTTGGTAAACATCTCAGAAGTAATTTCACATTTTCTTATTTGCATAGACATCTAATTATATAATTAATGCATGGTATTTATTATGGTAAATACAAACAAAGGAGCAATTGGCAAAATTAAAAATGAAAGTTCATCTCCTCCCCTTGCAACCCAACTCCTTAGTTATTACTGTTACTTATAAATGGCTCTTGTGTGAATTTATTTGATGTACCATGTATTACCTTTAAAGTAAATGTATACATGTGTTGTATATGCACAAACACAAAGTAACACAAGCACTTGCAGCATGCCTACCATGTGTCCTTACATTTGATGTCATTTATCCTCACAATGACCCTGTGAGGTAGCCATGTTGATTATTCCTACTTTATAATAAGGACCTAGAATTGAGACCCAGAGTTGTGCATATATGTTTTTAAATAAAAACAGGTTCCTATTTTTACACATATCTTGACTTTCTGAAGGAGAGTACAAATCACCAGATTGTGCATTAGAACCTTCTTGCTGGGGCCAGTAGCCTCCCGTGTAGTACTCCCTCCCAGTGACCACCCCCTCCTTCCAAGACCACCTACTCTCCTGACTTCTAACCACATAGATCAGTTTGCCTATTTGTGTCATTCCTATAAGTAGAATCATTCACTACAAGTTCTTTGGTATACATGGCTTCTTTTCCTTAACATTATGTCTATGAGATTCATTCATGCGACTGGATACAGCAGTTGCTCTTTTGTGCTCATTGCTGTGTAATATTCCATTACACCATCTACCCCAGTTTCTCCACTCTGATGGTGGGTGTTTGGATTGCTCCCAACTTTTGGTTATTATTCATATTCTTTGTAGCAATTATTTTAGCTGTTATCAAAATGTTTGGAATATTGTGGTTAGTAACATTCTCCTGTTACAATCATTGCAAACTCCAAGTTTGAAGGTTTTTTTTTTAATTGTGGTAAAATAGATGTAACATAAAATTTATCATTTAAAACTTTTATAAGGGTAAAATTTAGTAGCAGTAAGTACATTCACATTGTTGAGTAATCATGGCTACCATCCATCTCCAGAACTTCTTTCATCTTGTAAAATTGAAACTCTGTATCCATTGAACAGTGACTCCCCATTCCTCCTCCCCCCAGGCCCTAGCAACCACCACCTTGTGTCTCTATGATTTGACTGTTCTAGGTACCTCAAATGAGTGAAATAATTTGTATTTGCCCTTTTGTGATTGGTTTATTTCACCTAGCATAATATCTTCAGGGTTCATCCACGTGGTCACATTTGTCAGAATCGCCTTCCTTTTTAATGCTGAATAATATTAATAATATTCCATTTTATGTATATGCCATATTTTGTTTATGCATTCAGCCATCAGTGGACACGTTGGTTGCTTCTACCTTTCGACTATTGTGAATAATGCTAGGAACATGGATATGCAAATATCTCTTCAAGTCTCTGCTTTTATTTCTTTTAGGTAGTTTGTGGCTATGTTTCATATGTTTGTGGTGTCTTTATTTACCCAGAAATTTCTCATTTTGATGTTGTCAGCTCTATTTTTTCTTTTGTGGTCTTAGTGTTTTATGTCAATGCTTAAAAAAAAACAAAAAACGTATTCATCTCTCCAAGACTGTAATGACAATCTCTTATAGCTTTTTCTAGAACTTTTATAGTTTTGTTTTTGTGTTTAGCTGCTTAATCCATTTGGGATTTGTTTTTGTATTTGTTGAGAGGTAGAACTTTTAATTTATAGTTTTCCCCAAATATGTACATTTGTTTCAGTACTATTGATTGTGAAGAAACTTTCTTCATGATTTTTTTTTCATTGAGATATCACTCAGAAAAAATTCTAGATCTACAGAAAAACTAAGGAAAGAAGAAAATAATGTGATGGGAAGGACAACAATTACCAATGGGCACAAATAAAATGTCTTAGTGAAAACCCACTAGAAATACTTGGCAGGCTTTCTAGGAGTAAATGCCCGCTGCAAATAATAAATGAGTTCATGAATAGAACCAAATGCTCTGGTATGTACACATTAGTACTGTTTTCTTATGAAAAGCCTTAACCACAGGATTGTAACTGAGATGGCAGTCTTTTGGACTCACTCGCCTGGGGTCAGGTTCTCTGCAGCCGTTTTGAAATTGCCAGTCAAGTTGAAAGAATGAAGAAATTGTTTTGCCAATCTGGAAAGATCATCTCAGATAGAGATTTTTCCTTCATTGGGAGAAACATTTTGTTGGTAACACTTTGTAATTATTTTTTAGGGTAAAATCTTTCTGGTCTTTTGCTTTAAAAATAGAAATCCACTAAATTGTTCACATAAAGATGCAGTGTAATGCTCAGGAAAACCATGTGATTGGCTTTTAAAATATCAGGAAACCAATAGTGGAGTTTTCTGATCAGGCCTGGTTGACTACACAGTAGATAAAAGGGAGAGTTAGTAGTAAAGACAGACTCTGGTGGGGTGGGGCGGAAGTATGGCTCAAATAGAAACCCCCATCATAAGACTTTCGGGTTAATTACGACTGATTGTTATTTATTGAGCCTCATTGTTCAAGTTTGATAAATCCTAGGAGTAATCAGATTTGGAAACTGTGTGAAGCCTGGAGTTTATCAAAGCATTATAAAATGTTTAGTTTCCCAGAAGTTCCTAATGAAATCTGAATGTTATAAGAGCCTGGGTACTGGGGTGGGACAGTCATGGATTCTATTTTAAATGCTTCCATTTTACTAGCTGTGTGACCTTGAACTGATTTATCACTCTGAACCTCAATTTTCATACATGTGAGATGAGGACTTTTGCAGTCGTTGCAAGGATCAAATTACGTAATCCATACAGCATGCATGACCTGACACACCTGGCATAAAGTACACGCTATTACTAACCGATAGCCTTTCCTTTGTATAAATAATTTAGTGTGGATTAAATGATGTTTTAAACTGTCAAGGGTGAAATCAGTTTTGAAAGATGTCAGACTTGCAGGATGTAACCCATTTATCGCAGTCATTTTGTTTCATCAATCTGGGGATATTATATGAAAGTAATTGTTCAGATATTTTTGAAGGAGCCCAGCAAAAAGCCATAAGGACTTTGCTAGGCTGGCTCTCACAATAAGGTTATCTCATAGAAAGCATTACAGTTTGCAATTCTGAAGTGAAGTAACGTGGGGTAAGTGATCATTTTGTCCAATTATTTTGTCAATAGGTGAAAATTTGGTTTCAGAACAGAAGAATGAAGTGGCGGAATTCCAAAGAGAAGGAAGTGCTTTCCAACAGGTGTGTCCAAGAAGTAGGCCTTCCGGAAGACCCCCTCTCACGGTCTGCTCTGGGGTTCCCTTCTCCATGTCCTTCACTCTGGGAAGTCTCCCAGCAGCACCTGAGTCCAAGATGGAGGGAGAATTCGCCAGAACCTTCAGAAAGACTCATCCAGGAGAGTTCAGGGGCAGTGCCCCCAGAAGCAAAGTCACTGCAGGGTGCCTTATATTTGTGTTCCGAAGAAGCTGGAGACAAGAATGTACTTGCTGGGGTGGTCTGAATCGAAGATTTCCTCTATGTTAATTTAAAAGGACGCTTAACTAATAACATTTGGACTCTAAAGCCAGCTAGCTTGTGCCTCATCAGTGCCTAAAACGTAATACCTTTGAGGTGATGCATGAACTAATACTTTAGGAAACCCTCTCCAGTGTTCTCTTGTTGGGCTCCCACACTCAGGCTTAATGTGTAAGTGGAATAGAATCTCCCAGAAAGGACAAAGGAACTGAAAAGAATGAGAGTTACAGTTAGCTCAGTCCCTGCTCTGAGCATGCGTGTATGTATGTGTGTGCCTTTATGTGTGTATATATATAAATATTCATTGAAGTACATTAGTAGAAACTAGTTCCTCTTTAAATACTGTACCAAGCAAATTCATGTCATTCTATATGAGGAAAAACCAACTATTGACTGGATGTTAATAATTTTTTGAAAATAATGTAATATTTGGATTTTGGTCGAACATTTTAATTCCCTATTTTCTGGTTTATTTCAGTGTCCAGCTATAAGTGAAACTTAACAACTCAGCTCAGCTACCCTAATTGAGTGAGCCACTATTAGATATATACACTGAAAGTATATACTTAAAAGTAATCCAACAAGAAAACTAGAAGAATTTCTGAATGAAACTATTAGAACCCTAAATTTTCCAAGTCTCTGGACTTCATCAGGACATCATTGAGGGAGGTACCCATTTAACTAATGATTATCTTTTGATCTCTTCTCTGTGAGGATGGGCCTTAATCAAGGTTTGCAAAATGAAATGCCTTTAAGGGCCTGTCAGTAAAGAAAGGGCGTGGCCCACCTAAAAATATTTGAATTTAATAATTTATGAAATACTGTGTTGGGCAAATGAAACCTCTATGCCAAGCAGTTTGTGACCTCTGGCCAAGACTTAAAGAAATGTCACAGTTCCTAAAATGTTCCCAACTGGACTTCAAAATACAATACTGATGGAACTGGTAGTGGATTTCTGTTTGCACTTCTAGTTATAGACTCAATTTTCCACTTAGGTGGTATACACTTATATATATTAGGTTATTTTTATGTATTAACAAGCACCACACAGACGTTTTGTGTGTTTTGTTGTTCCTGAAATAGTAGTATTATAAAATTGCATTTCTGGTAACGATTTGCTTAGTTAATCTAGAAATTTTTATTCAAGGTCCAAGAAAAAATTATGTTTCACTTTGAAGGAAATGAGGCAGAAAAAGGAAATGATGTGGTTTTGAACTAGGTTATTATTAATCTGTGGACAAGAAACGTTATTAGAAGTTCATGATGTGGAATTTTGTTAGTGAGAAAGTTGCATAAAGGGAGTGACTTCTAATTTGCTTACATTCCTACTTATAGACTTTGAAGGTTTAGGGTTTAGAGAAGGTAATATCTTAAAAGACAATGGTTTTAGTTAGCATCAGGAAATTATTTTGTCTGAACGTGATTTAAATTGGGGTATGCTGGCCTGTGTTTTTATCACAAGATGCTTTACCTAAAGTCCTCTCAAGAAGCTTGTCTTAGTGTCTCTGTGGGAAAGAGGAGCAGGGATCTCCTGACAACAATTTAAAATCTAATACCTATCTTAAAATGATCTGTAGCATTATTGTTGTGGTTTTTTTTCCTCTTGGTAGAACGTTAACCTCACCTACATTTATTGGGTCCTTTCGATGCGCCAGAGAATGTGCTAAGCCTTTAGGGTGGTTAATTCATGGTGGTCCTCATGACAGTGGCCCTAGGAGGTAGGCGCTAGTATTTTACTGTCAGGATTCCTTTTTCCCAGGTGAGGGTGTAAGGCTATGGTTAGGGTGGTGGCCCAAGGTCATGAGGTTAATAAATGGGATTTGGACCCTGGCCATCAAGCTTCAAATCTTGAAATCCTACCAACCGTGGTAGGGGTCGGGGGTGCATACCACTGTAGAATGTATTCACCAGCTATGGGATGTATTGTAAGACATACGTTTTGGGGATTGCAGTAAGATTTATTAAAGAAATTCAGAAGCATATTGTACTTTATGATCTCTTACTTGGGGAATGGTTTTCTTTCTAGTGTTCTCTTCTCTATTAACTTTGAAGTTTGGGGAAAGTAAAGAATTGCAAAAGCCTTCAACTCTGAAGCCTCTATAGAAAATAGTCCCATAGAAGTGTTTAAGTGAAATGAAACTGTATTTTTTTTTATCACTCACTGCTAAAAATTTTGAAGTGCTTATCTATGGTTAATGTCCCTTGAGAATAACTTGAAGTTAAATGAGAGCAACCTGCTTCACGGCACCTGATAAGCCAGGTTTTATGTGGGCTAATTGATGCTCAAATGACCTTCCCCCAGACTTTCACCCCAAGCTCTGGGACTCAGCAGAGGCTTTTTTTCTGTAAGGTTGGCCTGATATTCAAATATGCAAATAAATATTTTAATTGGTTTCTACTCTGGAATGCCATAAGGCTTGGGAAAGTATACTTTAGATGACTATGTTAGGGATACTTAGGACACACACAAAAACACATATACTTGGTGCACATACATAAGCCTGCTGTGCCTTCACTTTGCCTTCACTTACCTGAATTACTTGAGAGAACTGCTGAGCTTGGTATTCTAATTGACAGTTCTCTCTTAATTTCTGCTCTTCCAACCCTCTCTCCACCCACTCCACCTCCCTCCACCTCAAAGACGTACACATGTATTTTCCTCTGTTCTCTAGATGCAGATTTCTTTTCTCCATGTGGTCACATATTCGTGTATTTGTTGTCTGCTCTCCAGGAAAATTTTGCTCTGGTAAGCACCAAAACCAGAGAAGCCTGGAGGCAAAGGTATTTTAAAATTTTAGAAGACATTGTCCTGTGGATTTTAGGCAGGTGAGAAGGAAAAAAAAATGGTTAGCACCATCCTCTAGCTTGTACAAAGATAAATATTTTATAAAGCTAAATATAAAGGGAAGTATACAGTGGGTTAGGAATGGTCGCTGGGTTTGGAGACGGTGAAAGCCACAGTCATTGAAGTTGAAAAGGCAATTCTGTTTTCTTAATGATGAAGTGGGTTGAATGGGGAACCCAACTGCTTACTCCAATGATTCTCAAACTTCATAAATCCATACATATGAACAATCCATACCTTCCAACCAGTTTTGGGTATGTGCTCAGATTTGTGGAATATACCTCATACATTCTCTTCACCAGCCACACCTCCCACTCTACCCCTTGAGAATCATTACACATGTTTTTCTCTTTTCAAATATAAATTCATAATTAAATATGCTCATTCAGGCCACCCAGTCCTTTCTGGCTCCTCTCATTCTGCATTCTAATTCCTTTTTTTTTTTTTAAAGCTACACACTCCTCAGCATGTTCCATGACCTAACTGCTAATGACCAGTGATTTCTTCAAGCTCTGCTGGCCTCTTATACAGCAAAGCTCATTCCACTGTGTTCATAAGCTTGTTAGACACTGCCTCTGCAGTCATCCAAAATCCACAAAAATATTTTTTCTTTTTGGATTTCAACACTTACTGAGTACTCAGTGTGAGGCACAGTCCTAGGCTCTGTATAAACAAATGTGAGGAAGAACGTGGTCCTTGCCCTCAAGAAACTTAAAATTAGTCTTTTTGCCAAACAACTTTTGATATATTCCATGTGTCAGTAACTGGATCCGGTAAATTGGAGCAAAAAATAGTCTTCTAAAGTCCTCTAAAACTGCCATCTCTCCATGTGCAATTGGTGGGGCAGGGTGAGGGGGAGTGGGGTGAAGTTTATTAAATGCCCCACTATTCAGAAAAATACAAACTACCTGGCATTATTGGTTTTCTATCTCTCCTCCATTCAGGCCTCATTGGTCCCAAAAGGAGTCAGAGCCTAAGGGAATAATTCATTATTTTTTTTATTGATAGTGCGTCCTACCCTCTACTTTTGTCTTTCTACCTTCTCAGCCTCAGATCAATCTGAGGTGGTGGGTGGGAACAGGGAAGGAAAAGCAAATAACACAAATGAGGGAGAAACCAGGATGATAAGTATTCTCGAATATATAAGGAAAATTTTGCATAATTAATTTATATCATTTATAAACCATCTCTAAAATAAGTAACTAATTTAAGAATGTTGTACAAGCCCCACAAAGATGGTTCTTATCTTCAGCCATTAGTTGAGTTCCATTACAGTGTTATTTTTGGTTGTAAGAGTTATACAAGCTCATTGTGAAGAAATACACTTGAAAATACAACTAACAAAAATTCATGTGTAATTCCACCATTTGGAGATAGCCGATTTAGCTCTTTTATGAAAAATTTTCACTTTGAATGTATGTGCATGTAAAGGTGTATATGACTAAACAAATTTGGTCATGTTATGTCTACAGTCTATCCTGCTTTTTTTTAACTCAACTTTTTACAGAGAA